>MU225820.1:4423981-4451874 GCA_018584345.1 Thuja plicata | reverse complement strand
TTTTAAAACATGCAAACTAAAGATCAAGGTCAAGTTGTAAACCTTGGATCTAAGAGTTAACATTGTAATGTGTGAATTCCAAGATAGGTCAAATACTTGTATAAATAGGTGCTCAATCCATTGAGAAAAGAAGTTGATCAATGAAGGTAGTGGCTATAAAGAGAAACTAAAGACCAGATAGAGAATTAATCCAAAAGAACACAAACAGAATCAAATCAGTTTTCAAGAACAGAACAGAGGTTGTCGACAAGAAGAGAAAAGGTATTCATCAATCACCTAAGGTGATATTATTATTGTAAGAGCTTTAATGGATCTTTAAATTAGAAATAGTAGATTGCATATAGTCAAGTCAACATTTGTACTCAGTCTAACAAGTGTAGTACACTAATGAAATCCTTTCAAGAAAGGTGGGCTTAACCATCCTATTGTAAATCTCATAACTGAGTGCACACTTAAATTAGTGTTGCTAAAGCTCTTAACAAATTAGATCTTAACAGGTCTCCACCTTAATACTCCTAACAGGGTAGATCATCAGAAGTGATCAAATTGTAAGCCTTAACCGGCTCCCTTCCATTCTACAGATAGTGAAGTTTTGTGGGTGTCATCCCCACTGTAGTTTTTACTTCCTAACAAGAGTTTTCTGCAATACCATATCTTGTGTTATGTTTTTATCATTTTCATGAATGTTTCTATGACTGTTGAAAACTATCAAAGATTGTTAACAAACAATACATGCATAAGAAAGAATAACAGTAATGGTTGGTAATTACATAATTGAATGATTACTAATGATGAATTGTAAAAGGTGTTAAAAGTTTTAGAGGTACTAATTCACCCCTCCCCTCTCAGTACTACTTCCCATTAATTCCAACATATGCTAGCAAAATTTCTATAGGGGCTATATTGAGATAGGAGGGAAGACCAGTTGCTTTCCACAATGAGAATCTCAATGATGCAAAGAGGAAGTACTCTTCCTATGACTTAGATTTTTATGCTCTAGTCGAAGCCTTAACAAAGTGGAGCCCTATCCCCTTCCTAAGGAATTTGTGGTCTATAAAGACAGCCAGGCCCTTAGTTTCCTAAATTCACAAGATAAACTCAGTCATAAGCATATGAAATGGGTGGAGTATATGCAAGCATATACATTCACCATCAAGCACAAGAAGGGGAAACAAAAGAGGTTATTGATGAACTAAGCAAAAGACTCTTGATAGTACAAGAGGTTCAATTAAAAAGCATAGGTATTGATAGTTTCAAGAACCTATACTTAGAGGATGGAGACTTTGTAGAGGCCTACAAGGTATGTAAGGAACACCAAAACCATTTTCATGGTGATTTATTTGATTATACTTTGCATAATGAATTGTTATTCAGATGAGTTAGTTTTGTGTACCTAGGGGGTCAATGAGGGTAAATTTGATTCAAGAAAAGCATAATGGAGCCCTTAGTGGACATTTTGGAGTGAATAAAACTCAAGAGTTAGTTTAAAGGTACTATTATTGGCCAAGAATGAATCATGATATTAGGAAGTATGCAGAGTGTTGTATTGTTTTCCAAAAGGCTAAGGGAACATTCTGCAATTATGATTTCTATCAACCTCTCCCCATTCCAAGGAGACCATGGGAGTGTCTTAGCATGGATTTTTTGGTTTTTCTTACCAAGGAAAAAATAATGGTATGATAGCATATATGTCATAGTAGATAGATTCAATAAAATATCACATTTTATACCTTGTAAGACTATCCATGATGCTTGTCAGATTGCTCAATCATTTTTCAAAGAAGTTGTGAGAATTAATGGACTACCTCTCAGTATAGCATTAGACAGAGACTTAAAATTTATGAGTCATTTTTGGAAAACATTATGGCACAAGATTGGGACCAATCTATCTTTTGGATTTTCATATCATCCTCAAATAGATGGTCATACTGAGGTGGTAAATAGGAGCCTAGGTAACCTTCTAAGGTTCCTCACTAAGGAATATGGTTAGACTTGGGATCAAATCTTAGCCCAGGATGAATATACATACAATGATATAGTCAACAGGACCACTAGCAGAAGCCCATTTGAATTATTCTATGGTATGCACCCAAGGGGTATTCTTGAGCTTAGAGAGTTGGGAGTTGGAACTTCAAGGAGTGGGTATGCTGAAGACTCTTCCCATTCAATGAAAGAATTTCATGATTCAGTCAAGAAGTCACTAACAGAGAACATTGCCAAAATCAAGCATAAGGTTGATGGGAAAAAGAAAGACCTTCAATTCCAAGTAGGAGATCTTGTGATGGTGCACTTGAACAAGGCAAGGTTATAGAAAGGATCACCCAACAAGTTGAAAATGAGAAGGTTGGGACCTTGAGTTATTCTGGATAAGTATGGAAACAATGCCTACAAGGTGGAGTTTCCTTGAAAACATTGGACTATCTCTTGTATTAAATGTAGTAGAATTAGTACTCTACAAGGGTCTAGTTCCCAATGTAGATCAAAGTCTCATAGAGGTGACTAGTGAAATAGAAGAACTTTAGTTACCCTCTACATACAAGCCTAAGGCGGAGAAGGTATTGAGTTCAAGAGTGAGAAAAAACACCAGGCATAAGACCTATTGGGAACATTTGATCAAATAGAAGGGAAAAGAAGATGGAGAGGCTACATGGGTCCTAGAGGTAGAGTTTCAAAAGTTAGGAATTGATCCTAACTTAGTCAATTTAGTGGTGACTTAAGTTCTTTTTGTTTGGGAGAATGGTGCAGGAGCACCTAAGACTTAAGATCAAAGACTTACCCAATTTTGGTTTGTACTGACCCTAGCCAAGTAAAATATATATTTATGAATCTATTAGTATCTAGGGTGTGTGTCTAGAAGGTCTAGGTTAGACCTAATCTAATCTAGAAGTGTCTTTGATTTGAAATTTAGTGGTTTTCTGTTTGAATCTCTTTTTAAGGCTTGGAATTCAATTTTGGAAAGAGAAAAAAAAAAAAGACCTAAATAGGTTAGGAAACAGTTGAATTAAGCCTAAAATATCTTCTATGATTTTAATCTATAATTTCATGAATTTTGGATTTTATTTGATTAGGTTAGAGTCAAAGTTGCTAAAATTGTCAAAATGTTGTCATGGCAACTTTTGCAATTTTGCAAAATTGCATGACAACATTGTCCTAACCAAGACAAAGAAGGATTTTTATGGAATGGTCAGTATCTCAAAAACCAAAACATGAGAGGAGGTGTTTTATAATCCCTAAGGATCCCAAATCCTGAGCTTGGAGATATTTACAAGCTTTTGAAGTGAATTTATTTGCATTGTGCTTCTGATTTTCTGAACAGTTAGAGAAATTTTCAAAAAAAGTTTATTTAAATGGATTGAATCCAATCACTTTGTGGTGGATTATTTTAATAGGGAAAATTTAATTTATTTTTTCATAGATTAGAATTTTCTTTCACATAAATTGTTTATTTTTGTAATTTTTTTTTGTAATCTAGCCAGTCACTCGCCTGTCCAGGACTGAGTTGTAAAGAAATGGATCCCACATGAAAACCTATAGTGGAATCATAAAGGACCTTTGGGAAATATTAGGGGAGCCTCTGTGTATTGTAAATATGTTTTTTGGAGGCCTGGAAGTGGCAGATTCTATTTTTTTAAGCAAGCCCTAAGTGAGTCCAGTGAAACCCGGTAGGAGTTTGCACTTAGAAAAGTGTGCTTGATTGTAGGAGTTTGAGTGTGGAGTTGGACCTTAATGGTTGGAAAGAGTCCTTCTACTTTCATAGAGTCCCTTGAGTAGGATTTTCACTTGAAAAAACTATTGTATTATATTTTGAAGCTTAGAATCCTTTACTGGTTCTTGGAGTCCCAATTAGCCCTAAAAGCCCTTGAATATAGGAAGCACCTGTATGGACAAGTTGAAGAAGGGAGACCTAGTGAATCCTAGAGAAATACATAAAGAGTATCTAGAACCAATATTTTCTAGTGGGTTTTTTTGGTTTATTTTCCAAGAAAGGTCAAAAACTAGGTAATTAGGCCTAATTGAGATCTAATATGCCTAATAGACAAATGGAAGCAAAATTTTGGAATCGATGGTAAAGTCCTTGATACCCCAATCCAAAGGGATCGAGATGAATTTGTAAGTGATGGTAGAAGACACTTGAACCCCTGAAAGCACATATCAATTAAATTTAAATAGAAGGATCCATTGAATGGAAGATAGTAGAGATAAGAAGTTGGTTTCTAAACAAAGATAGATGCCCTATTGAAGCACAAGATTTTGTCACCTTGAGGGGAGACATGGGAGAAGTACTAAACTAAATTGGTGAGAACTTGGAAGATACTAGGAGTTAGGGTTAGGATCTTGAAAGGATTAAGAACTAAGGAGGTCCTAATCAAGCAAGTGCAAGAAAGCTAGTTGGTATCTATCAATCCCCACTTAAAATAAATTACAGTCGTGCTTATTCAAAGTGGATAACTTAGAATCTTGGAGACACGGGCTCCTCCTTTGTGCACTCACTTCTCAAGCACACCAAGCTTCAAATTCCAAGGTTCATCAATTCCCAAGGAACCATTATCTGTACTATAAACCACAAAAGTGTGGGGCATCTTAGTCAGTCTCTGACCTTCCATGCCAGCAAATATGGGTTTTTAGAAAACTAAAAAAAATGGTGTTTAGTAAGGGTATCCATTCAGGTGGCTATACTTAAATGATATTCCCAATTAAGGGGGCTCTCCCAGTCCTTTCAAATCAAGGTTTTTTATGTCTTATAGTGAATTATTTTAACGCATCACAAGGATACTGTAGGAGATTTTTGTTGGTATAATGAACTCATGCCTGTTGATTGTGACTTTAATCACAACCACATTTTTTATATAGCAGTTTGTAAATGATTGGCATTATTCATTAGTTCTTGGATTTTTCCCTCTTATGTGGCCTTATAGGCTACTCAAGAGGTAAGCCCTCTAAAGAAATAGAAATGTGCCTATCGCACAAAACACATCAAGCAAAGCTTTGTTCATTTTTAAGCACTAAATGAGGGGTTCTTACGCTAAAAAGACAAGTATTTCATTGATTAATTAGTTTGTTTTGAAAATAATCCCCTTTCTTTGATGGTCCTGCAAATACACATGTTAATTTTTATGGGGTCTTTAATAGATGCAAGCAGCCTTCTTTCACAATATAATAAACAACAAGTGTTAGCAGATTAGAAAAATTGAGTATTGAAATGTTGTCCCACTTTTGGTCTTTATACCTCAATACAAAAGCGGATGTTTAATGTGTAGTAGTAGTCTTGGAAGTTTCATGTGAGTCCAGAGTCTAAGTCTAGAAATCCCCTTAGGATAGAAGGCCTTTATCAGATTTCCCTAATTTGACTTCTCCTTCCTAAGCTGGGTGAATTCTAGGTCTGAAATCATGTTTTTATCGGGTAGGTTAAGTTCCCGATCCGGTAAAGGCTGTGGTTTGAAATATTCTAACCTCAAACTCTCATACAGATGAAATATTTGGTCTCATATCTTCATATGGCAGCATTGGCGGGGAATCAAATTTTAGCTTCTCTTTGGCGGAAAATCACCTACAGAATGCGTTTTCCACAAATGACAGACTTAAGAGTATCAGGAGCAAATAGAGATGGAAAATGAGAAAGTCAGAGACAAGAAAGCTTCAAGTATTTAGATCGAGCCTATGGGAAACAAAAGAAATGGTCAAGGAATGGAAAATTCATGGAGTTAGCTTCTAGGTGGAAAATTGGAAAATGGCTTCTCCGCTACTCCTACAGGTAGGTTTTGACTCACGAAGTGCGTTCTCTGCCAAACCATTGAGGTGAAAGAATTTTGAAGAAAAATCCATCTCATAAGAGATCCAGCATATAAAAAGGCCAATGGAATCAACATATACCATTTTGGCACCCCTATAGGCCAGAATTCTCCTTTGGCAGGTTTTCAGATAGAGAGCACTACAAAATTATTTTTCCACCCAAAGGAGAAGCGGGAAAGTAATTTTCCGCCGCTTCAAAAAAGTTACCGTTACGGTTACTAAAGTGAAAAGATGTTTTCTAATGGAATATAAAGAAAAGTAATTAATTAAAATAAAGTCATTTTACTTTGTAATAGACTTGTTCATTAATGTGGAAGTCTTTTCATTCATGTGGCATGGGAAGTCGGCCGTTAAACGGTAAGAATTCAAAAAGTATAAAATTAGTTGCAGATTTTGAACTAGAATCACCATTGTTCACCAAATTGTTTGAATTCAAAGTCGCTAAGACTAGTTTCTCATTGTCTCTGTATCATGAAGAGAAATTTGAATCCCTAGGTTGAATCACATTCACATGGCTTCTAGATTTGTGGGATTTGACAGAATGAATGGCATTATCTCTGATTGCCACAAAATCTCAGATACTTCACTAAAGTTCTTCGATATGCAGAACTTCCAGAATAGATTAAGAGTAGAGCATATGCATCCTATCATAGAAAATCTTAAGTAGAGTGGGTTAGTCGAAGCTACTGACTTTCCTATAGTAGTTCAAGCTCCTAAATTGGTCCAGGAATGTATAACTTGATACAACCCAGACACCAAGCAAATTCTTCTACCTAACAACACGGTGCTCCTCTCTATTGATAGAGAGTCTGTCCAGAATTCCCTATGTATTCCAGAGCAAGTGGAATACTTTGAAATGACTTATAGTCGGGCGGTCTCTTAATATTCAACAAAGAGACCGGTATGGAAGAAAGAGATCATGAAGTCATGGTTTAAAGAACCAAAGAGCGCTAAGGGTAAGTTGCCCAAAAAATTATTTGGTGCAAACCTGAAGCCATAGATCATGGATATCTTGGTATTACTTCATATGATTAGAGGTGAGAGTGAAGCTCTTAATTTTGTGGAACAAAATTTCTTCCTAGTTCAGATAATCTACTCTCAACATCACTTCATTGACTGGGCCCTTATGGTGAGTGAGAATCTTTCAGACGCCCTCAATAGGGCCAAGTTCCAGAATGAATTCTATATGTCTTCGATCCTTTTGTATATTCTGGCTATGATTCAAATCTGGCATGGGCTTCCTAGGTTAGAGGAATTCCCAGATGATGTAAAAAGCTATGAGTTTTTCCCTTCTTTGCAACTACAAAATAGTTATGCTGATTATCTCATAGTTAATGACGCCTTTACAATGAGACTGTGTAGGGAGCTACAAGGTTGCTCAGAAAGGAGATTTTCTCCTAAAGCCATGGCTTTTATAAGCCAATTTGGATGCTATTTTATTCAGTTCGGATATTTCTCATATCTTTGTCTTGCAGGTTTTGATGACTTTCCTTTAAAGCTTCCCAGATACCCTACTGACATGATCATGCTGATTGAGGTGATGAGGCAAGCACTCCAGGTGAATCTGATCTATGCTGAGGCAAAGAAGAAAGGCTATGAATTCCCAATGACAATCAGAGCTTACAATTGTGTGTCTTTGTCGGAGGCAAAAAACATTCTTAAGACATTCTCAAAGAAGTTCTCTCTAGAGACCTATGACGTTCTAAGGCCGCAATATGACCCAGTTAATTATGCCAGAGATGTCTTACAAATGAGTTGGGAAATTCATCATGTACCCAATATTTAAGACTATTGGGCCAACTGTAAAGATGACTTGGAGAGCACAAAGAGGTTCTGTGCTCGGTTAACCATTGAACAGATCAAAAATTTCAATGTTAACATTGCAGTAGAAGGACTAGAAGATGATGGCAATCATCTGTATGATGACACATACTTGGAGAAGATAAAGTCCACCCCTATCAACTCAGAGCCTATGCTAGACTAAGTAGTAAGTAACTTGTAGGCTCTGATGGGGGGATTTACAAAAGAACGGTTCAATGGGTTGAGTGGACTACAAGCCGAGGGAAGAGGTCAGAAAGGAAGCCTCCTGCTCAGCGAACTCTGGCAAAGGCAACTTCTAGCATTGCAACCACTTCATTAGTAACAATCCCAATAGTTGTGAAAGGATCAATTCAACCATCAAGAGGAGGTGATGAACCTCCTGAGAATACTTGTCTCTTAGAGAGGACCTATGGAGAGGGTCCTCTTCCAGACATCGGAGCCACTGAAGAAGCAGTCCCAACAGACCAAATTAAGTCTATAGCGAAGCTTTCTAAATCTACAGAGTCTGAACAGATGGCTAGTGCTATTGCTGTGGATACTTAAGCTGGGACCTCAACCCAATAAAATCCAACGTGGGCATCCCCTATCATAGTTGAATTAGGAGAGGATAGCCCTAGTACCTCTGCTACATAATTGGATAAGAAGGGTGGGGAGCAACAGGAGGTTGCTCAAGTTGTAAAATTATTCTCCTCCTCACCCACTTCGGTGAATCCATTCACTTCCCTCCCTAAAGCTACTCCTCTACTCATAAGGAAGCTATTCATCAAAGAGTTGGTTTCTACCAACAAAGTTACCAGCGTAGAGTCATGGATAGAAAACATTCTAGAGCGCAAAAGGAAGAGAGTGGGAGAAGCAATTCCTAGCAAAGACACTCTATCATGGGCCTTTCATCCCAAGGCTACCACAAGAAAGAAGAAGAGTGTGAAGACAATGTCTACTCTAGGTCATGATCCTGAGATAGGGCATTTCACCATGGAAGTAGTCAAGCCCACAAAAGAGGGCAGACTTGAAGATCTAGCGGCTTCGAACTTTTAGTTGCAGTCATTTGATATGGGATTGGCTCGACATGATACCAAGGTTGACTGGTGGAATTCCACTAATGTAGTGATAGAGGAAGAGCTTGAAGATCTCAAGACTTCCAAAATTTAGCTTAAGGCAGAAGTTGCCTAGCTAACTAACTTCATTAGACAGCTCCTCACTCCTATTGCGAGTGCTCCTAGTACCCAAACTTTCTTCGATCCCAACGCTGCTAAGAACCAAGCCATTCTGGCTAGGTTACAAGAGGATCGACATTATGGGTAGATTGGTAAAAGGTGGATCAAGAGGCTTGAGTTAGAAGGTCTAGAAATCATTGAACAGTTAGGTAACGCTCTTCTAAGGCTAGAAACAGAGAGGATCAACATTGGTAAGAATTTATAGACTCTCACTACGGAAAGAGTAAGATGCCAGGAATGCATAGTCATGTTGCATGTGGCAGTGAAGATGAAGACTAAGGAAGCCCTAAAGGATAAGATTATATAGAAGGGTGATGAGCCTTTGATTGAATGGCTCCAAAGTCTAGAGTTCAAAATTGAGATGATCATTCAGGCCGATACTGGACTACAACAAACAGAGGTTAAGGTGCAAGAAGAACAAAGTAGAGATTTTAAAATTCTCTTAGGACTTCATGCAGAATCACAACTAGTGGTCAAGGCAAAGCAATAGTTGGAGTAGTAAACATGCAGAAGTCATTCATAGATTATCTGCACAATTTAGCGGAGCAGTCTTCAACTCATCTAGACAAGGTGCCAAAGCTCCAGCAATTGAGTGGATGCATCTTTAGGGCTATGGAGGAACTGAAAGATTAGATAGAAGCAATCAAGACCCTAGCCAAATAACATTCCAGATGGCTCATCCGTTACACCAATTTCCATGTCAACAAGAATGAAGAGCTCATCCAAGTCATCACTGTCGTAATCACCTATAGGGCCAAATTAGATAAGGGGAAGGAAACTGAATCATAGATATATTCCCGTTGTTTTATTTTTGTTAGTTTTGTAACAGATAAACCTTTGGTTATCATTTCTAGTTGGGGAATTTGAACTATTTTGATTACTCCTTTTTGTAACGGTCCAGTCTGGAACTCTATATGTATTATTCCCAAAATCAATACAAGGGTCGGCTAAATTTTGGTGTGAAGAATAGCATTTTTGCTGAGTCAATTGTTATGTCTGAATGCCATTTATTTAACTATTCCATTGCATTTCATTTATCTTTCTATTGAATTCAAAAATTTCTTTTGAATTAGATTTGTAATTTGTATTCAAACCAGAATTTTGTATTATGATCTGATACAGCTGATTAAGGGGAAGATCAGTTGCTATCCTAAGTTTTGGGAATGTTCTTATGATATAGATCAACTGCATACCATTGCATTGTTAATCTTCAGTCTTACATCTGCATTTTTAATAATTGTTCATGCATCACCAGTTTTGGGGGTTAATCTGATTGATAAGATCTCAGAACTGGCTAGATTTAGAATTGTATTTACTCCACCTAAGCTAGTTTTTGTCTAGACTTAGCTTGGTTTACCTCTCCTGCTCTCAGGTTAAGAGCATACCTCTGTTAGATTAGGAAAGATCAAAATTCATTGAATATTATTCATATAAGGGAGTTGTACCTTCTAATTCAGAGGGAAAATAGGTTTTCAAGTAACTATTTCCCAACTGTTGTATTGAATTGTTCTTAAACATTTTTGGGTATTTTAGAGTTACATTCAAAAGAATAATCCGTTTACCAACAGATTTTTAGCGACTCTGCTAGGGAGACGAACAGTCATTATACCATAGCATACAATGAGGAAAGATGGTACTTCCCCATGAAAATATAATCCATGTGCTCCAACCTAATCTTGGATTCCAAGACGATCAAGAGGATCTCATTTCCTCATTAAATACTTTTGTCCGGAGATATAGAAGAAGCACCGAACACTATAGAAGTGCTAGTCAAGTGCTAGAACTGGAAGAAGCTAGAGCAGAAGCACTTGAGAGAGTCATACAGAGAAGTAATCTAGGAAGGGTAGAGCATGAAGTTAGGCCATAGCACTAGGCAAAAATCTGGAGCCTAAAAGATTTCTCAAAAGTACCAGGAAAGAAGGTAGCATAGACCCAGTTTTTGAGAGGCTTGCAGATATTAATTTTGCTCTTTTAGAAGTACCCCGTTGGGGAAAAAAAACTGGAAGGAGCCAGAACAGACCTTCTTCACCTCCTAAACAAACCACCCAGCTATCCACCACTTGCAAAGTGTTGACATTGCATACAGTATTTGCCCCTCCCATTGTCAATCTAACACCCTACTTACCCCAAGTAGCTATGGCACTCCCTTGGGCCACTGTAGTTGGGCCCCTGCAACTAGCAGCATATAACCCTCTCCCTACTAGCTCTAGAAATAACTTTCCAAATTTTTTTGGAGACAGGAAAGTATCTACAAATGAACATATTGCAGCATTCTTTGCTTCAGTCAACATCCTAGCAGTTCGAGAAGAAGATGTGGCCGTCAGACTATTCATTGAGACTCTTGTCAAAGGTGCCACTGATTGGTTTCATCATTTACCTGATTCTTCTATTACCAATTGGGCTACTATGAGGATCGCCTTTGAAAGAAGGTTCAAGACTGCTGAAGATGAGCATGCCCTGTTGACTCAATTGACTTACATCAAGAAAGAGCCATCAATCAGCATGAGGGATTTTATAGCTAAATTTAACAAGCTAGTAAATCGTATCCCAACAGCTGACAGACCTACAGTGGGAAATTTGAAAACTTTATTCATAAGTTCTATGCCCCCAGACATCAATTATGATTTAAGGAGAATGAACCTTGCAAATTTGGATGCCACACAAAGAAATATTGTAGAACTCGAGGACCACATGATCTCATCCGGGAAGTGGAAAAAAGAGATACAGTCTAGGGCCAGAAGTAGCAATACTATGTCATCTGATGAGATGATCCAAAAATTGTCTAATGAATTCACTGCCTTCAAGAGGCAACTTCCCAGATTCAATAATCCCTACTAGAAAAACTTTCAGGAGCAGCCTGGAAGGCCTAACAATAGGAGGAATGTAGAAGGAAAAACATTACAATTAACTACTCCATGATAGAGAATAGCTATAGAGGCTCCTCCTAAAAGAGGAAACATGTGCACCTTCCACTTAACCACTGATCATGATGGGGAAAGTTGCCCTGATGTAGCTTGTGCTTGGAAAATGCACCAGACCGAGGAGTGGAATGCTGGAGTGTCTAGAGCTGAACCAGATTCATACTCACATGGTGACTCTGAAAACTTATATTTAGAGTATGAATCAGATTCAGAGAAAGAAGCAACATGTTATGCCACCATAGATGGGACCTCTTATACGGTCTTAACCTAGAGTTAGAAGGATAAAGGCCCTAGCTCGTCACCACCTAAAAATAATGAGGCATCTACTTCCAATTCAAAGGAGCCCAATCAAGGTTTGAGGATTCTACAACTAGGTAAGAAACAAAACTCTTTTGACATTATTCAATTCTATAGAGATTCCAGAATTTAGATTTCTCCCATAGACTATCTTAAGTCTAATCCTGTTGAGCTACAAAAGCTAGTAGATTATTGTAAAGGAGGGAGTTGAGAGTTAAATCAAAATTTCATGACTACTATAGAGAATGAGTCTTTATTTGCAGACCCAGTTGAACAAAGGGAGTCATCCATTTTAGCCACCTTCCTAGGCCAAAAGCCTGACCCATTCTATGTGTCTTTATATATTAATGGTTGCAGGTTGAGCAATTGTATAATAGACTCTGGAGCCTCGGACAATGTAATGTCATCAACTATGGCCAAAGCCTTAGGACTTATTCTCACTAAAGCCCATGGTAGGTGTTACTCCATGGATTCCAAGCAAGTACCCCTGGTTGGCCAAATTAAGGATGCTCAAGTGGCCTTAGCAGCATATCCCAAGAAGAAGATGTTGCTAACAATCCTTGTTGCTGATATACCTGCTAGCTATGGGTTGTTGTTAAGTAGGAGTTTTTGTAGAGACCTTGGAGGGGATATAAATCTGGATTGGTCCCAAGCCTTAATCCTAGTAGGTAATAAAAAGATTAAACTGGTTCCTGAAGAAAAGGCTAAGTTTATAGTGTTGAAATCTGATGACCCTAAAGCTTAAATCTTGTATCAAGAATTGGAGTTTGGCAATTATATGTTGTTCACCAATGATCCTGAGAAAGAAACAAAAACCACCGAAGAGGAAAAGCAATTTTTTGTCAAAGGAATACCACCACAGATATGGACTCTTGAATTTGACGGTAGTTGTGTGTTGTCAGGATCTGGTGTAGGCGTGGTTTTGATATCACCAGATGGAGTATGTGAGCCCTTGGCTTACAAATTAGAGTTTGAAAACACCAACAACACTGTCGAGTATGAAGCTCTTCTGTTAGGGATTATCGCTGCCAAATAAAGAGGTGTGAAAATTCTGAGAGCTCATGGTGATGCTGAGCTAATTATACGTCAAGTCAAGAATCAATATTCTATAAAGAACCACAAGTTGAAGAACTACAGAAACATAGTATGGGAAAAAATAGAAGCATTGGATGCTTTTTTTATCGAATCTGTGCCAAGAGAGTTGAATTCTAAAGCTGACTCTTTGGTTGTCTCAGCTTCATTACTACTTCCCCACCCAGAATTCAAAGATAAAAAATACCAAGTGGAGGTTATATATTGACCATCTACGCCTGATAATGTGGAAGATTGGCAAGTTTTTGAAGATGACAAGAATCTCCTTCTCTTTCTAGAGAGCGGTGGTGATTTCCATAAAGATGTTCGTGGCAACCGTAAAGGAAACTGCCAAGATGAGCTAAAGAAAGCTAAGTCAGATGTTATTCAACTGCAAGGTAATATCATCCCACCCCATTTGGTCACTCTTGAAAATCTCTTCAATAGACATGACACTTTTGTGAAGAAGAAAAGAATTGAAAGAGGGCCTACCACTGGTGAATATGAAGGAATGAATATTGGAACCGAAAAAGACCCCGAGATGATCAATATTGGGAAGTGTTGTACTGAAGAAGAAAGGAATGAGGCCAAGAAGATTTTTCTATAATACTCATATGTTTTCACCTGGAGCTATAAAGATTTGAAAATTTTTATGAAGGGGAAATTCAAACACCAGATTCCTTTAAAACCTGAGGCTACTCTATTTAGGCAAAAGAAAAGGAACTACAACCCCAAATTTGCTGATGCCATATTCAGGGAAGTTGATAAAATGCTCAAAGAAAAGATCATATACCCCATCCATCACTCTACTTGGTTTGCGAACATAGTGTCTGTGAGGAAGAAGAACAGAGAAATAAGGATCTGTGTAGACTTCAGAAAACTAAATCAATCTTCTTTAAAAGACAACTACACCCTTCCCAACATGGATCACCTCTTACAGATCATGGCTAGAGCTGAAATGATTTCTATGTTAGACAGCTTCTTAGGGTATAATCAGATAGAAGTTGAGAAAGCAGATCAGCATAAAATGGCTTTCACTACTCCGTGGGGGACCTTCGCATATCATAGGATGTCGTTTGGGTTGATCAATGTCGGAGCTACTTTTCAGAGAGGTATGGATCTTTCTTTTAGCAATATGAAGAAAAAAATCATTGGTATGTATTTGGATGATCTTACTGTGTTCTCTAAAAAGAGAGTAGATCATATAAATGATCTAAGGAAAGTATTGCAAAGGTGCTGGGAGGACAGCATTTCATTGAATCCCAAGAAATTAGTGTTTTGTGTAACTGAAGGGAAACTATTGGGTCACATTGTCTCCCAAGAAGGTATAAGGATCAATCCAAAAATTGTGAGAGCTATTCAGAAACTGAGTTTACCGGTGAACAAAACTGGAGTGAAGTCATTTTTCAGTCAAGTTAACTTCCTTAGGAGATTCGTCCCTGATTTCTCTAAAATTACTAAACATATTGTTGATATGATGAAGGGAAATGTGAATTTCAAATGGAGTGACCCTGGTAAGCAAGCTTTCAAAATCATCAAGAATGCCATAGCTAATGCCCCAGTGTTATGTCACCCAGATTACAAGAAAGATTTTGTAATCTAATGTTATTCTTCTGAACATACTCTGTTAGCCATCCTAATGCAAGAAAATGAAGAGGGAATTCAAGCACCCATCGCTTTTATGAGAACACCTCTAAAAAATCATGAGTTGAGATATTCTCAAACTGAAAAGCACACTTTTGTGGTAGTAAAGGCTCTTAAGAATTTTAAGTTTTATATCCTACACTAGCACTCTCTTGTGTATGTGCTTGATGTTGCAGTAAAGATTATTTTGACTCAACAGGATGTGGGGTGCAACAACCGAGGAGCATGGGTAGCTAAAACCCAAGAATATGACATAGATATCAAGCCCACCAAGTTGGTAAGAGGAAATTCCTTGTGCAAGGCAATGGCGGAAAATCAAGCGGACAAAGACCCAAAAGCTACATAGTTGGTTTTGTCGGTAAGTATGCAAGACCCATGGTTTGAAAATATTGTGTATTTCTTGACCTATGGTGAATGTCCCAAAGGATTAACTTTAAAGCAAAGAAGAGACCTAAAACTGAAGGCTTCTAAATATGTAATATGGGAGGATAGACTATATAAGAGATCTATAGATGGAACATTCCTCCAATGTGTCAAAAAACAACAGCAAGAGAAGTTGTTAAGGGTTTTTCATGATGAAGCCTGCGAAGGACACTTCTCCTCATCAGTCACTGCATTCAATATTTTGAGATAGTGTTATTACTGGTTGGGAATGTTTAAAGATGCATACCAGTGGGTGGCAAGATGCAAAAAATGCAAGATGTTTACTGGGAAGCCACAGTTAGCAGTGTTACCCCTCAGACTAGTGATAATTGAAGGGCCATTCCAGCAATGGGGACTTGATTTCATCGGTCCTATAAGCCCTACATCTAGTGCAGGTCATACTTACATAATTACTACAACTGACTACTTCACGAAATGGATGGAAGCCAAGGCAACCAAAAGGACTACTTCAGAGGTAGTATGTGAGTTTATTAAATAAAATATTCTGGTAAGATTCGGTGTGCCTATTAAGTTGGTTACGAATAATGCCACATACTTTTCTTCTCAAGAAATTACTAAATTTTGTTTTGAGTATGACATCATGATCATCCATTCTTCTGATTATTTTCCTCAAGGGAATGGCCAAGCGGAGTCTAGCAACAAAAATTTGGTGAATATCATGAGAAAGCTCGTGGCAGAAAACCAGAGAAGTTGGCATAAAAAAATCTATGAAGCCCTCTGGGTGGATAGGGTGACCCCCAAAAGAGCCATTGGCATATCTACTATTTCATAGATCAATTATGGAGAAAATAGGGAAAAAATTTTCATTTTCATGGGATTTTGCTGATTGGTAAACTTTCTGAGGTGAATCTGTTGTTTCGCATATAAAAGCCTCCAAAACTTGCAAGTGTTATAAAGTGCCTAGAATACCAAAAATGTTAGTTGTGAACCCATAAAGTGGGTCCCACCAAGCATACCAAAAATGTTTTCAGAGAAATGTGTGCAAAGGAATGCAGTTAATTATTAAATACACTCATAACACAAAAATAGTTTAACAATCAAGATAATACATAAAGAGACATTAAACAAACAGAAAAGCAAACCAACTAAGACCCTGTTGTATCCTCTTTGTTGTAATTATTTGTCCAAGATATTGTGGTTGTATGTATGCTCATGAATTTGAAAACATAACAACATCAGAGACTAGAGTGCTCCATAGTTACTCAATCTTGAGGGAAGAACCTGAAAAGGGGATTCAACAGGTTTTCACAAGTGATGCTGAGTTTCTCTAAAAAATACATGAGTTTGCATAATGGGAGAGTTGATAATGGATTTCAAGGATTATTGGTTCAAAGATGGGTGAATGGGTATGGAATCACAAAGATAATGGGTTTTCAAGGATGAAGCTCTCAGGAATATGGGGGTCCTGAAATGAAGGGAAATGGGAGGATTAAATAGAGAAGTTGAGGAGGTGAGGGCTATCCTCCTTTAATGAGGGGTGACCAGGTGTCCACCTTAGTGTGGTTGTGGGATGGGGAAAGAGACTTTCCATAAATGTAATTTATCTCTCAAAATGCCCCAAAGTCTAAGCATTGATGAAGAGTTAAAGGCACTTTGGGTTAGGATTAGGATGAAAGAAGAAAAGTTGGACTTTGCTTCTCTAATCCTCACACTTATTAGAGGATGATTAGGCTAATAAGATAGGTTAATTAGTGGGAAATTGGGTAAGTTAGGATTTTGCAAGTGGACGGGGATTTGGGGAGGATATGGATTAATTAGATAAATAAGACATTTATCTGATTAGGATAGGATTAGGTATGCAAGTGTGAAAAGTAGGAAAATGCAAGTGGGTGAGGGATTTTGGTTGAATTTTTAATTATCTTAATTCAAAATAGAGGAAAGGGGATATTTAATTAAATACATAAGTTTATTTAATTAAATAGATTCTGACATTAGATTAATTAGATTAATAAATTTATCTAGAAGGATTGGGAAGAGGGTTGAATTAATTAGATAGGTAGACTATTTAATTAATACTGTGACTATAGAGGAATCAGTGATAATTATTTAATTAAATAAACATAAATGTCCATTTAATTAAATAGGATAGGGACGTTAGATAAATTAAATTAATTAATTTATCTAAGACTATAGAAGATGAGTAACTAATTAAATGAACTAATTACGTTTCAAATTTAGGTGTCTACACTACTAAGAGTGAGGCTTATAAGTGTTTCAATCTAAGATTGAGGAAGATAGTTGAAAGTTCTAATTGTTGGGTTTAATGGGAAGTAGTACTGAGAGGGGAGGGATGAATCAGTACCTCTAAAAAAATTTCTTGTTCTTTAATCAATTAACCTTTGTAATCATTTTCATATCCATTCAATCTGATCTACACTATCTTTGTGAGAGTTATATCAATTCATAACATTAATAAACATATGAATCATTCATAGAAACACTAATGAACATAATTGACACATAACACAAGATATGATATTGTAGAATTCTCCTGTTAGGAAGTAAAAACTATAGTGGGGATGGTACCCACAAAACTTCACCTTCTGCAAAATGGAAGGGATCGGTTAAGGCTTACAATTTTGATCACTTCTGATGATCTACCCTATTAGGAGTATTGGTGGAGACCTGTTAAACTCTACTCTATTAGGATCTTTTAGCAACATTGTTAAGTGTGCACTCGGTTAAGAGATTTGATATTGGACTGTTAAATCCACCTTTCTTGAAAGGTTTTCTTACACTTTGCTTCACTTGTTAGAATGACAGCAAATTACAAATTGATCTGGTAAATGCAATCTCCTATTGTTGATACAGATCCTATGTATTTCACATACAAAAATAATATCACCTTAACTATGATTGAATAATACCTCTGATTATCGGTTTCCTCTGTTCTTGGTTCTGCTAACCAAATTCTTCTTTTTCTGCTCTGGTTCTTGAAACTCTCAATTCAATCCATAGATGTGCTTGTTCTTTTCTCCTCTCTCTTACACACACATTATAATGAATTATTACATCATCTATTTATATATGGATTGATTTCATCGAGTTGAGATAAAGACAATGTTAACTCTAAGACCAGGTTTACAACTTGCACCTAGATCTCCTAGTCTATGTGCTTTAAATCAGTTAGATTGGTTAAAACACTTAATTAATTTTTATTGTCCCTAAAGAAATAGATTTAAAAACAATTAAATATCCTATAAATAGAATACCCTTGCTTTATCTGATGTGGAAGTCAGATCCAATTTTTGCGGGCTGCAACTAACTTTCGGTTATGTCTTTTAGTCATGCTTGACTGTCCTTCAGTTTTTACTGTTGGTTGCACTAAATATATTTCGACAGTCTACACTATAACTTGCATTTCGGGTTCCTCTTTAACTCTATGTATTTTATTTTTTGTTTACACACTTCCTTGTGTCATCGGTTCTCTCTGTACTTAGTCATTTTTGGTGATCTTCCAATTTGATCTTTGGTTTTCCCTTTACTATCTTTCGGTGTAGGCTTACCAAAAATATTGTTTGAATACTAATGAAAAATTAATGTCATCAATCTCCCCCTTTGACATTAGTATCAAAAAAATGATATGTGCAAAATACTAACAAAATGTTAAGTACATACAACATATATAATCCTTAGTCATTTAATGACTCCCCTATGTATATACCGGTATATCTGTACATATGATATATTTTTCTTCTTGATATCATTGTCCCTTTATGAATATACATATACATATCTACCTTTTGCCCATTCTGACTAAATTTACATAACATTTTCAATGATATTTTGTACAAGTATCATTTCCCCCTTTATTTGATATTAAGGGCAAAGGTCAATTACCTTAGAGCTTATCAAAAATGTGTGAATGAGAAGACTTCATATCTTCTATCATTTTCTCCCATTGCTCCTTTAGGTTTTCTAGAGACATTTTCTCAAGTGTTATCTTGGCATGCATATCATAGATGCGGTCAGCTATAGACATCTCAACATTTTCTATCAATTGTCTTGCAGAACTGATATGTTGTTGTAGCAATGTAAGATTTGGCAGAAGTTGGGCCTATATCTCTATCACTTCTTCTTTGAATCATGTCTCTTCTTCCCACAGCTCTTACCTTAACCATTTTACTTCTATGATCTTTTCATAATGTAGTTTGACTACATTCTCTCCATCTATGGTTAAGCTACTAGCACTGTTTTCTAGAACAATATCTAGCTTAGCTATGTTGTCACTATTTTCTTGAGTGAACTTTCCTATTGTGCTTACCTTTTGAATTAAGGTTATAGCTTCAGATATAATGGGGTCCAATTCAGATATTAATTCTAATAGCTTTACCTTATTCTTGGCCACTTCTTGGCTGATGTTCTCTAGAAGCTTTTGTTGATACTTCATCTCTACACGCTCCTCAATTGCTTTCTCAGCATCAATATTTTGAGTTATGATGGCATTGGTGAGGATATATAGTTGATCAATTATAGGCTTTCTTTAATCAATATAAACATTGGGTAAAATTTGGTGTAGAATGTCCCGTGTTGTCTCTAGTACCATTGATTCCTTATGTTGTTTCTTCATCTTTTCTTGTAATGCCTTTCTTTGGCATATCTCTCCATATTCTTGTAGTGCATCCATGTCAAGTGTAGTGGGGTAACACTTCAGTATTTATATGATTTCATCTAGTGTAACCTCCAACTTGTTCTTCTTTGTCTTCTTGTTCTTCTTTTGTGACTCAGTGGAGTGTAGCACCAATACTAATTTCTCAGCCTTTTCTATTGTACTTGA
Organism: Thuja plicata; assembly: GCA_018584345.1. Taxonomy (NCBI): domain Eukaryota; kingdom Viridiplantae; phylum Streptophyta; class Pinopsida; order Cupressales; family Cupressaceae; genus Thuja; species Thuja plicata. Next base: position 4,431,895 of record MU225820.1, on the reverse strand, counting down.
TGATGTGACTTATTGTGCTTCTTTCTACTGCTTTGCATCAGTTTCAGCTCGTCGGGTGTCTATAGACATCTATACATTCACCTTAGCATCGTTAGTGGCACCTTTGTCTATTTTATTAGGAGTTCCATCTTTTGGCTTGTCTCCTTCATTGGTGTCCTTTGCATCATTTGTTTTGGTGTTCTCATTCTTGTCTGGAGTTTCCACATCTTTGTCCTTATCTCCTTCTGTAACATTGTTTGTGTCAGTTACATCTTGAGTATCTCCAATGTTTTGCTGACCATCGGTCTTATCTTTATTTTCTTCTTCTCCTACATCCTTTGGAGTTTCCTTGTTAGGTGATGTATTTGATTCTTGCATTATATTGATAGCCTATATCAATATTGGTAGCTTGCTTGGAATGTTCACCTGTGCTCCGTCAATTGTTGTGTCATGTTCATCAATTCCATCTTTTACAACAGTGACATCTTCATCCTTATTGATTTCATTTGTTGGGTCATTGGTAATGTTGATGACATTGGTATCCATAACATTGTCAGTTGTGCTATCATCCCATATTTTATCTACCATATCTGCAGTCTCATTCCATGTTGTATCATCTTCCTCTTTATCCATCTCAATGGATGTATCATCTTGGGTTGCCTTATCAACATCTTGTTGTTGAAGGTCTTTGTCAGGGTTGTCTTACTAAATTGGTTGGTTCATGATTTTGCACCATTTATTGTGACTTTCCTTTTCAAGTTCAATCAAATTTCCTTCAAGAAATTTGTATGCCCTTAGCTTTGGTGAGAATTATTTCTTGTGTTTCTCCATCATTTCATTTATTTCTACCTTTGTAGATTCAGGTGGCATTAGAGACACAAGTACTCTCTCTCTATGATTTCTTTCTCATTTGCCAAAGCAAATATCCAACAGGCAGATAATCTATCCAAGAGTTCCTATGGAACATAACTTCCTTCAAATTGTATGGGTACATATTTGAATTTATACATCTTAGCTATCATGGCTTCTTCAATTTTGTTTTGATCTTCTTGATTTCTTTTCCCCCATTTTCTAATGTGTGGATCATTAATGGATCCAGAGTTAACAATATAAACACAAATGTCATCAATAGTGTCAGGTTCTTTTACCTTAACATTTTCTACCTCTAAGGCTTCATCTCACTCATTGTCCTCTATATCCTCTCAGGTTCTGATGAATTTTATACCCTTCTTGTTTTGTCCTCTCTTTGGTGTAGGGGATTTTCTCTTGTAAGTCCTAACTTTTCCTTTCTTAAGAGGTGAAGGAGTAGACTCTTTGGATGTTTGGATTCTGGTCCTTGAAGTAGCTATAGTTCTTGGTCTCTTTGATGGTGGAGGAGGTGGTGAGTCTGACTCTATTTCCTCTAAGTCAGTCTTTTCTTCATCTTTACTAACAGACACTTGTTCTTCAGTTTCCTCCTCTTTTTCAATTTCGCCAGCCTTCTCAGCTTCTTCCTCTTCTACAGATAGAATCTTCTTGAGATTATTTACCATTTTGTCCTTCTTCTTGACTACTAGGTCTGATTTAATTCTTGACTTAGCTTCTTCATATGTTCCAAACCTTGGTTTCTTTTTGTCCAATGGCTCATTGATTAAGGCACCAATTGCCTTTGTTGCAAGATCAATGTTGATCTCATATTCTAGTGGTTACAACCATGTTGTTCTTGCTACTACAGGTTTGATGAAGGTATGATATGTGTCAACCGTGAAGCATATCTCATCCTTATATTGCTCGATGAGTTTCTCAAGGATTCTTACCCTCTTTTGCATTCGGTCTTTGAATACATTGAAGTATTCATCCATGATAGTTTCAAAATTATCTCCTAGAGTAGCTATGTGCTCACTGATTTGCATGGTGACTGGTTTGGTGTTATCCCATTTCATGTCTCCAACTGATGGGAACTTTTCTTGAAAATAGAAGAAAATACACATGATTAATGAGCCAAACTTATAGATGTTTGACTTTGCATTCCTAATTATTTTTAGGTTTTATTTCAGCTGATTAGAAGTAGCTCAAATAAGACTAACTATGTACCTTTCTTCACAATTTTGTAATTTGTGTCCACACCACCTAATGAAATACTATTTAATCTGCTGGCCTAGAAAAATTTATAGCCCAATACACATGCACCAAACTTAATCTCATCATCAGTGATTGTTGTCACCTTCAAGCCATGACCATCCCATTTGGCTCTTGTCATCTTTTCGGTCTCTAACTTTGGTGGATGCTTTAGTTCCTTTACTTTATCGGTTACGTGGTAACTGATGACCACATGGATGACATCTCGGGTGATTTCCTTCGGTTCATCCAACCATAACTTGCTATTGTGCATTTTGCTTAGCACTAACCGAATCCAATCAATTTTGAAGACCTTAGGAAACTTTAGGGCATTGGTAAGCCCTTTTACCTCAATGTGCTTGTGTTCTTCCTTAAGTGTTCCATCATCATTACAAATCTTCTGGTAAGCTTATTCCATCTCTAACGTTCCCATTTCTGCAATCTTGCAGTGTATGAAGGATCAAACTTTTTCAACCAAAAAAACCCTAGTTGGTATGCGTAAAAATGCACTAGCATCATCGATTTGTGAGGCAACCTCTGGATGAATCTTATATTTGGGTTCCTCACATGCATTATTTTAGATGAGTTCAAACTCATCCTTCTTTTCTTTCTTATCTTTTACAAATCATGATGTTGATGCCATTTTCAAAAATTAGGGCTTCTACGTAAATGCGTGAAAACATGGATTTGTCAGTTTGTAGAACTTACTGTTGTGTTCATAATGATCTCTGAACTATTTTTGAAATGCTTGTAGGTCAATTCGTGATCACTCTGCAACTTGGTTCCCTTCTGATCATATTTGTCTTTGCTCGCTCTACTTTGGGTGTCATGACAAATGAGTCACTTTGATTCCCTATTTATAGTCGTTTCCCTAAAACTCATGTAATAAATGCTCACCAACTCGTCAGTGTTTAAGGACTGAGTTCGTCGGTGAAAACTTTATCACCATCGGTGATGCTTACAACATTTCTGAGCATTCAAAGTTAACTTAGCCTTTACCAATAGGTTTCAGTAACATAGACAGCTTGTTCATGTGCTTGTTTACCGACGTGTCTCGATTAATACCAACAATTTTTTCTTGTAACCGACATCTCTTGGTAAATGTAGGCAGTCTTTGCTTCAAGTGTATACTGACGAGTTTCATTATATATGTCCAAAGACATTGTTTTCACATATTTTGACAGGTATAACCATGATGCATCTTTCTTATGCTAATTTGGAATTATTTCATCATATTATGGAACTGATGTAAAGTAATAGCTTAGTGTGAGTGCAGTTCCATACTTATTTTGCTTAGTTGGGGTTGGTGATGTCACCAGATACATTGGATGGGGTGTCATCATTTGCATTTCTCATTCCAGCTTCATCATTGCTTGAAGATTTTCTCTACATCTTGTCTCTAGCCCTCTGGATATCTTTAGTGGTGTTTCCATTGGGGTATGTGCTTGTCTCTGTCATTCAGTCTTTTCAGTCCTTTTTGAGATGACCAACTTTATGACAGTGTAAGCATGCCATTCCGGGTTTAGTCCATCCTCTAGAATTTCTAGTCCATAGTCTCATACAGTTTATAGCAATGTGGCCATATCTACCACATGTTGTATATTTTGACCAATTATTGTAGTCCCATACATATATATTACCGATTCTCTTCGGTTGATATGGAGTTTCTTAACCTTTTGGCTTACATGCTTGCCTTTTTTCTTTTTCCAGCATTCAAGACTTGTGTGCCCATTCATCTTGCATGTAGGACAGTATTTGTCCATGTAGGTTTCCTTCTTTGGTTGATCCATTTTAGACTTACATTCATATGCCTTATGTCCTTTCTTGTTACATTTATAACAGAATCCTATGAATGAAGGTGTAGATTTAGGACACCTTTCATTTTGCCTCTGCACACATTTGTTGTGTGACCTTTCTTTCCACTGTGTTTGCATGTAAGCTTTCTTGGTATTGGATTTTCATAGATATTCTTTGGATTGGATTGATTTGATGATTCTCCATTTTCGGTAAAGCCTAGACCGTTGTTGTAGTTGTTGACTCTTCATTTTCCTTCCAGAAAATCATCCATTATTTTATTGCTCTCTTCAGCCTTTCTGATAACTTTATTATACTATTTTTGAATTCTAACCTCGTGCTTTAGTTTTTCATTTTCTTCTCTTAGTTCACCGATAATCTCTATTCTTTCAATGAGTTCAACATTCATTATGTTTTCTTCTTGACTCATGAGAATAATTTGATTTGTGAGCTCATGGTGATGCTCAGCATGTCTTTGAATTTCTAACTCCTTTTCTTGTATTTTCTCTGTAATTTTCCTCATGTCATCAGTAGCAGTTTTCTTTCTATTTCAGCTTGTCTAGCAGAACTTATCACATCGATCATTCTAACCATCTGGGTCTCTTTACTGATTTGCAGCATCTTTATTTTCTTTTTCAGATGTTGATTGATCTCCTTTAGATTTGTGACATTATATTCTGATGTATCTGATGCTTTGCTTGCATTTGATCCTGAAGACTCAAAGAAATCTAGAATCTCTTCTTCTTGATAATCTTTTTCATTGCTTCGAGTTTCCATTCCTTTCCTCTCATCAAGCAACTGTCTCATGCTAATTCTGGCTTCTTTATATTGTTCATAGAACATCTATATCTCAATATTTTTATTCTCAATATTTTTATCAAGTTTGTACTTTTCCATTGTATGATCTTTTCTCTTAAGCCTTTAAGCATTTCAAGAAGAGACTTAGCTCTAATACCAATTGTTGGGTTTAATGGGAAGTAGTATTGAGAGGGGAGGGGTGAATCAGTACCTCTAAAACTTTTTCTTGTTCTTTAATCAATTAACCTTTGTAATCAATTGCATATCCATTCAATCTGATCTAAACTATCTTTGTGAGAGTTATATCAATTCATAACATTAATAAATATATGAATCATTTATACAAACATTCATGAATATAATTTACACATAACAAAAGATATGATATCGCAGAAAACTTCTGTTAGGAAGTAAAAACTGTGGTGGGGATGGCACCCACAAAACTTCACTATCTATAGAATGGAAGGGGCCAGTTAAGGCTTACACTTTTGATCACTTCTGATGATCTACCTTGTTAGGAGCATCAGTGGAGACCTTTTAAAGTCTACTATTTTAGGAGCTTTTAGAAACACTGTTAAGTGTGCACTCGGTTAAGAGATTTGATATTGGACTGTTAAATCCACCTTTCTTGAAAGGATTTCTTACACTTTGCTTCACTTGTTAGAATGACAAAAAATTAAAAATTGATCTAGTAAATGCAATCTCCTATTGCTGATATAGATCCTATGTAGTTCACATACAAAAATAACATCACCTTAACTGTGATTGAATAATACCTCTGATTATCAGTTTCCTTTGTTCTTGGTTCTATTAACCAAATTCTTCTTTTTCTACTCTGGTTCTTGAAACTCTCAATTCAATCCATAGATGTGCTTGTTCTATTCTCCTCTCTCTTACACACACATTCTAATGAATGATTACATCATCTATTCATAGATGGAATGATTTCATCGAATTAAGATAAAAACAATGTTAACTCTAAGATCAGGTTTACAACTTGCACCTAGATCACCTAGTCTACGTGCTTTAAATCAATTAGACTAATTTAAACACTTACATTAATATTTCTTATCCCTAAAGAAATGGATTTAAAAACAATTAAATATCCTATAAATAGAATACCCTTTCTTTATCTGACATGGAAGTTAGATCCACTTTTTGTGGGCTACAACTGACTTTCAGTTCTGTCTTTCGGTCATGATTAATTGTCCTTCAGTTTTTACTATCAGTTGCACTGAATCTGTTTCATCAGTCTGCATTGTAACTTGCATTTTGGGTTCCTCTGTCAGATTCCTCTTTAACTCTCTGTATTGTGATTTTTAGTTTACACACTTCCTTGTGTCATTGGTTCTCTCTATACTTAGTCATATTTGGTGATCTTCCAATTTGATCTTCGGTTTGCCCTTTACTGTCTTTCGGTGTAGGCTTACCAAAAATTTTGTTTGAATAGTAATGAAAAATTAATGTCATCACTAATGTGAGAATTAATGAGAGGTTTTAGATTCAGGAAAGAATGTATGACTGTAATCAAATTATAGAGAACATGGAGATTACTGAAAGTCAAGAGGAAACTCTTGAGGTTGACAATTAAATTGAGGTATGCTTGAATGACTCTATTAAAACTCCAAAGACACAAAGGTAGTTAAGAAAAATCATCCTGAAAAAAAATATATTAGTGATGCAAATAAAGGAATGATGACTAGATCGAGAATAAGAAGTGAGTTTTATTTGATTTCACAAGTAGAACCCAAAAATACTGATGGAGTATGTAGAGATGAATCTTGGACTAAATCAATGCAGGAAGAATTTGATCAGATAGAGAAAAACAACACTTGGGAATTGGTTCCTAGACATAAAGAAAAGAATGTTATAGGGACTAAATGGGTTTTCAGAAATAAAATGAATGAAGAAGGTATGGTTGTAAGGAATAAGGCTAGACTGGTTTGTAAAGGCTACTCACAACAAGAATGCATAGAGTTTGAAGAAGCATTTTCTCCCTTTGTGATATTAGAAGCAATAAGGTTGTTTCTTTCTTATGCAGCATAAGAGAACTTTATGGTATATCAGATGGATGTGAAATTTGTATTCCTGAATGGAGATCTAGATGAAGAAGTGTACATTGAGTAGCCTGTTGGCTTTCCTTTGATGGATAATGAAAACATGGTTTACCAAGGTGGTGTATGGACTGAAACAAGAACCTAGAGAATGGTATGCTCAATTAGACAACTATTTATTACATATTGGTTTCAGAAAAGGTAATGCAAATAGTAATTTTTATTTGAGAACTAGCGAAGATGGAATATTTATTGTTGAAGTCTTTGTAGATGATATTACTTTTGGAGGCAATGATGAAATGAGAAATAATTTTTATGAGGAAATGAAAAATAAATTTGAAATGTCTATGTTTCGTGAAATGAAGTTTTTCCTTTGTTTGAAAATTACTCAAGGTAAGCATGGTATTTTTATCTCTCAAACCAAGTATCTTAAGGAATTGTTGAAATAGTTTGGAATGGAAGATTGTAAACCTATTGGAACACCTATAGTTATTGGTTGCAAGCTTACTACTACTCATGAATCTCATAGTGTTTTCAAGACAAAGTACAAATCCATGATTGGAGGCTTACAATATCTAACTCATAGTAAACCATACATTTCTAATGTAGTTGGAATTGCTATGAGGTTTCAAGAAGATCCTAAAGAGACTCATCTTTCTACAATTCAAAGGATATTCACATATCTAAAAGGAACTCTAGAATATGGCTTATGGTATGAAAAGGCAGATAATTTTACTTTGCATGCATATACTGATGTTGATTGGGTAGGAAGTGTTGACGAAAGAAAGAGCACAAGTGGTGGTGCATTTTGTTAGATTAGTCCCAAAGGATAACTGAGAGGGGGGGGTGAATCAGTTATCAGTTACTTAAGTCCTTTTTACTTCTTTACCTTTAGTATATAAAAAAGTAAATGCATAATTAGATAACATAGTACTTAACACACAATTTGATTACGGGGAAACCAAATGGTAAAAACCCCGGTGGGAATTAGCACCCACAATGAACTATACTTGTTTGTATTAATCCCTGTTAGAAGATATTTCAACCCTATTAGGAGTTTTACAATACAATGCAATAAGTATAGTGACCTGGTTAAGGGTCGGACCCTATTAGGAGTCTTTTACAAATAACCCTATTAGGGGTGGTGGACTCACTGTCCAAAAGCTCACTGCTTAATGGTGAAGGCTACAAC
>MU225820.1:4364763-4386954 GCA_018584345.1 Thuja plicata | reverse complement strand
GTGTCTACACATTCACTTTTGACATGAATTTCCTTTACTGGTGTCTCATTACCTTGAGTATCTTTCTCCTTATCCAAGTCTATTGGATCAATGAGAGGAACTTCATCCTGTTGTAGAGATGTATCATCATTGTTCATTTCCTTGGTGTTTACAAATGCTTCATCAACTTTATCCATATCTTTATCAGAAGCTGTCATAGATATCTTTACATTGTCAACTACTATAGTGTCTTCTGAATCTTTAGTTGTCTCAGAGGTTATTGTCACTGTGGGCGCTGAAGCCTGTGGACCTGTCATAGGCGCAATCTGAATTACTAGAGTTGTAGCCTGTTTGGGAGGAGCTGGAGTAACTTTTGTTGTAGGCACCGTTGGTGGATACATGTGTGTATCCATAAATACTTGTGCAAATGCTTTTTTAGTCTCCTTTCCAACCTGCTCATACTCTTTGTTCATAATCTGAAGAGTTCTTGTCTTACTATGGAGATGAGGCTTTACTAGATCTAATAGAATAGCCTTCTCATCATGTGAACAGACAAGGAGAAGAGTATCCAAAGTTTCTTCTCTAATCTTCATGTCCTCTTCTATAGCATGTCTTTTCATTATCTCCAACAAGTTCCATAATTGATCTGGTATCACTATTTTAAGTTCAAGAACTGATTTCTTAAACTTGATCATATGAGATATGACCATAGAATGTATCTTAGTCTTATCAATTTCTTGATACTTGTCATAAAATTTGGATAATGTATCCAATATTCCTTCATTTACAATCCTATTCTTCAAGATATTTAGACTAGGTCTAAATCCTACCTCAGGAGGAGTTTGAACATTCTTAGCTTTGCTCCGAGTGTTCCTTGAGGATGGGTGATTTGTAGGTGCTTGCTTCCTTCCTCTAGGTTTCTTGCTAGGTATAGAAGGTGGAGATGTATCTAGATCAATGGTTGTAGTAGGCGCAGAGGTACTCTCCTCATTTTTCTTCTATTTCTTCTTCTGAGTTTCAATAGTTTTCTCAATTTTAAATTTAGCAATTTTGGCTTCTTTTGCCTTATCCAAATATTCTTGTGTGATTCCATGCTTTTTTAGAATGTTGGATGTAGTTCTAGATGCTTTCCTTTTGTTAACAGCAAGTTGTAGTTCAATATCCACTTCGTCAGTCTTTTCTCTGTAAGTGCCCCATCTAGGTTCATTAGGGTCTTTAGGTGTTGACAATAAGACTTGTGCATATCCTTCTAACACATGGTCTTCTACTTCATACCCTAGTGGATGAATCCACTTAGTTCTTGGCTTAACAGCCTCCATGCATGTGCAATCTGTCTCTGCCATAAAGCATATTGTATCCCTATATTTGTCAACTATCTTCTCAGATAGTCTGAACCTGCTTTGCATTTTGACCCTGAATATCTTTATATCCATATCCATTGTATCTCTTACACTGTTTTCTACTATGGCCTTAAGAGATATCTGAGTCATTGTAGGTTTGCCTTTGTCTAGATAAAGGTCTACAACCTTTCCAACTATATGGTAATACAAATAGATGATCATAGATCTAAACCTTAATGTTTTTCTCCTGTCATGCTTGATGATTCTGATATTGTCAATCAATTGACTACGCAAGATCTCACATAGGTTGTATTAGGTGTTATCCTTCACTATTCTGATAGCTACAAGGACTGTTGCTACAGAGACACTATTCAACCTGCTTGCATGCTAAAACTTGTATCCAAGTATCATTGTCAAGAGTTTTATGTCATCTTCCTTGATAGGGTTAACTGTCATTCTGCACCTATCATTCCTGGACAAACAAACATGCTCAATTTGTTTCTTGACATCCTTGCCAGTGGGAAACATAGGTCCAGTCATTGGAAGTCCAGTTAACTGATGGATTAGTTCTGTAGTGATGTGAATAGGGACATCTCCAATCCAGAAAAGATCATCATGAATTCTGCTTAACAAAATCTTTACCCATTCTGATTCTTCAAACTCATGCGCATTCGAATACTCTAAAATAGGGTTATCTTGTAAGTGCGCGAACTCATCCTTGAATGTGAAATCTGGATTTAACATTGATTCCATATGAGAGGCTATATTATCATCTCCTAATGAATCTTTCTTATAGTAAATCTATGCGCAGATATCTTCCACGTGAACAACGCCAGGCAGGGTTTTGGAGAAAGCCCCTTCCACATCATCTAGTATGGATTTGAATGGATTCTTCTTAAATATGAACCTCTTCCTCTCTGCTACATCAAACACAACTGGGGTCGCCAAACTTACTTGGTGTTTTCTTATGTAGGATTTCCATGAATTTCTAAAATGGCGCGATGGCTAGGGCTCTGTTTCAAACTGATTATCCATTCACTCCAACTTCCAAACTGTTATGCCTTCATGCTTTGATGTCTTAGTGCTCCAATGCTCTTCAATTTTTGTGGTCTCAAATGTAAATGTGAGAATGATTGACCGTGAACTTGTTTTTATACAATCTGCTGCATTTAATGCTTGCAACCATACATAGAGATTTTCAAACTTTGATTCTGATGCAATTTAGATAATGCGTGAATGCATATAGCTGTAATCTATGCTTTTAACCATGAATCCAAAGGCGCATACTCTAAAGTGAGTACACCAACCGCGCAGGGGTTCTGAGCTAAAATAGCTCCCCCTAAGACCAAGAAGGTCTATTCAAGAAGAAGTAGAGGGTGTGTCCAATGTGGATGCATCAACTACTTTTTCAACACTATTGTCCTTCTTAACTTCAACCCATATTTTGCTTGAATCTTCATTTGCTTTGACAAAATTGACTTCTCCTTTCTCTTCAAATAGTGAATTTTTAGGATCCTCTTGTTTCTGAGTTTTGGATCTACAAAACCTTGTGATATGTCCAGCCTTTCCACATGTATGACAAATGATAGGAGGTCTGATGTTCTTGCTCATCATGCTGCATTGCTTTGCTATGTGTCCATTGTAGTTGCATATCTGACATGTAATGTTCTGCAAATTTCTTGAGAGTTGATTGCTTTGATTTATATTCCTGTGATTTTGTTGAGGGTGATTTCTTTGACTTGTTCTGCAATGAATAGCCCTATGACCAAACTTATTACAAGAGTAACATAACCATTAAAAGGTCTTACCTCTTTGCAATCTCTTGCCAAATGCCCATGTTTATTGCATGCATAACAAGTTCTGTTAACTTGCTTGATTTCTCTTTTAGGTGGTTCAGATATAACCTCTGTAGTATCTTCAACTTTCTTAGCTTCTGAAGATGCTTCAAGTTTTTTTTCTCTCTTTTGTGATGATTTGGTTTCATCTTGTGTTGTACTGAATCCAAGACCACTAGTGTTCCCTTTTTGCCTTTGCGCATTGAGCTAGTTTTGAATCAAATCAGAACTTGTGTGAAGTTTATCAATCTTGTCTTTTTCTTCTGTTAATTTAGATTCCAACTTCTTCTTCATGTTTTCCAATTCCAAGACTTTCATGTTTGCCTGTAGAAGTTCTTCTTCCAATTGATTGATTTCTTTGATCTTGTCTTCAATGGTGTTCTGGTTATCTGTAAGCTATTCCTCTAGATCTTCAAGTTTATCCTTAAGAGATTTATTCTCTTCATTAATATTTTTGACCATTTGTCTTAGATCACTTGTAGAAAAATCTCTCAGATATTTTCTTAACCTTTTAATAAGTATTTGAGAGCCATCATTTTTCAATCTTAGTTTTGCATTTTCTTTCTCAGATCTGTCAAGATCTTCAAGAGTTGCTTCAAGATTATTTTTAAAATGTTTTGCTTCAGTTGATTCCATGATCTCCTCAAGTGGTTAAACTTTCTTTCAGAGGACCAGAGCTCTAATACCAATTGTTAGAAACACTCAGAGGGGGGGTGAATCAGTGTTTATCTATTAATTATATTTCAGCCAATTAAACATATATCAAATGTGCATCCAAAGAAACATAACACAAGAATACATAACACATGATATGATTACAGAGAACCTTGATTAGAGGAAAACTCTGGTGGGGATTAGTACCCACAAATATTGTACTAGGTATAATGAACCTGTTAAAGTTCCTTTGCCCTATTAGGAGCAGTCTTTACAAATTAAGTGCAATGACCTGGTTAAAGGTCTAACCCTGTTAGGAGTCTTTTACAAAACCCTGTTAAAGGTATATGGCTCACTACCTAGGCTCACTACCCAATAAGATGAAGGCTACAACCCTCTGAGTGTTGATATGCACTATATCAAAAATGAACTGTTGTGATGACACTGTTGTCTGATCAGTTCTGTGTATGCGAAATTGCTCTTACTCTCTTAAAGAGCTATATCATCTATTGACTTCATAGTACTGTCCCTCTGTAACTTCCTCTTTCATAATAATCGACACTTGTAACATATCTTTACATTACATACTTATATCTTCAAATCTGAATAGGCGTGACCCAAAACAAATCACTAGTCATCCCTAAAACAAAATATACAATGCTTCCAAACAAGTCAGCCTAAGCATGTTTACTACAACATTAATTACATTAATACAAACTTATAACTAAAGGCACTTAGCCATTACATTACAAAATCATTCGCGTTGATAAAAACTATAGTCGGCTTCCATGCTCTGTTTCCTGGACTGCAGGTCTACTAATCTACCTATAACTTTTCTATACTGATGTTTCGTACTCTGCCCATCTAGATCTAGCATGTATATTCACCATAGAGTATATACCTAAGGATGCATGCTTTGGTGTGATCTCTAACATGTGCACTAATGTACTGATCTATGTATGTGTCTATCTGCTCTATTTTCACACTTAGTCATTTTCCTTTCATGATAGAACTTAAGTATGACTTTATTGCCACGATTGACAACACAAAATAAGTCATGCTTCCTCAGGAAGTCAACTTGCCAACAACTACCATCTACCACTAGAGATGAAGAAAGAAGGTGTAACAATGCAATTCTGAGATTATTAAGATTATGAAACTTTGACAATACCTAGATTACCTTGATCTCACTCTCTATTAACCCTCTTCCCAAATCCTTATACAATAACTAATCTATTGAACTAAGATGTGCAATGAAATGAAAACAGAGTGCTTATGTTGAAGATAGTAAACATACAATCCACCGAATGAAAATAACAAAACCTGGTTCATTACTATTCATTCAATTTTCAATATTAGCATCCTCCTTCAAAACATCACACAACTAACTAAGATGAACAACAAAAATCACTTCAAACTCAGAGTCGCACACAATAGTCCCAGCTACAGGGATTTTCCCAAAGTAATTTTTGCCGATCTTATTTACTTTACAGAGATTTACATAAATAGGTCTTCTCAAAAATAACCCATTTCAATAATGATTGCCTCTTTACAATATTCTGAGAGGAACATTCTAATAATAAACCTAGTCAGTTACAAAAACTCACAAATCTGACAAAATGCCAAAAATGGCTACAATATACAAAAATTGGGAAGACGACACAGGTCAACAGATTCTTTGTCATCTTGTGTAATGGATTTTCCTCTGTAAGCCTTCATTACATCTGTTACCTTGCCCAAATCCTGAGCATTCAGAAAGATTATATTATCATCTTGGATCATCCAAAAATCATGCATCTCTATCAGTTTATCCAACCTAGCAATCCGGGATTGGAGCTTCTCTGATTCCTTTTTTATCACAACATCTATCGTAGAGAGCTCACTGATTCTTGACACTTGGAAGTTAGCCAGATCTGCAATTTCATCTATGAAAGCAAGAAACTTATCTTACATTCACTCTGTATTCACCAACTTGTCACTTTCAGAAACTTGAGATTCCGTGTGCAACACTTTCAAAAACTCAAACAATTTATCCATCTCCTTTTGTACTAACTTAACCATAGTCTTGAGTTCATTTTTTGATCTATTTGAGTTCTCAACCACGAACTCCAGAGACTGCCTCTACTAAAATAATGGCTCCTATCTAGTCTTGAGTATACCATTAGAGATTGAAACACTAGTCTTCATATCAATCACCTCCTGCAAGGTGGCTAACTGCTCTGTCAATCCAGTGGATGCATTATGGATGGTCTCCTGGTGTTTTGATGTTGTATCCTTCAATTTGTCTGCATCAAGTAGAAGGTTCCCCAAATTCTCAATGATGGTGGGGCCTTGAACCTTCATCGCCTCTATCCATGCTCTACCAATTTGACCAAACTATCTCTCTTGCTGCAACTTCAGTAGCAAGTTCTTATTCTCCTCCGCATTAGGATCAAACCAAGCAGATGAAGTAGTGCCAAGATAAGATTTAATATACTCTACTAGCTCCTTATTTTTAGACTTGAGGACTTCCTTATCTGTTCAAAGTTCTTCTAACCTATCCTCAATCCGCTCATTGGTATTTTTCCAGATATTCACCATCGATTCATGCACTGGCACCCCTAGGTCCATAGTTTTAATCTGGAAATCTTGAGTTGAAAGTTCATGAAACTTTCCTTCTTTATGTGGCTCTACTATTTCCATTAGCATATGCCTGGTCATGGAATCATGGGAAAGTTTCGCCATGAATTTTTCTTCTTCACCTTCTTTGTCGGTGGCTGAGATGAGGTTGCCTTAAGGATCAGGTCCTTTGAATAAATGGCCTCCTCATGTTGTTTCTTCTTTTTCTTAATGGTTTCCTCCAACCATGAGTCTGTGGATAGCATCTTAATTGTAGACTGGAGAGCTGTAGGATCAAATAGATTTTGGGTGATTGGAGGAGTCCGCTTGTCTTGTGGTGGAACATGGAAGGAGACAACCTTAGTCACCAAAAGGGCCAGAGTATTTACCAACTGAGAGGAATCTTGACCATCCATGGGATTTTTTTCATCCATGGTGATAATTGGAATTGGTGAGGAAGGCTTGGTCACAATCACCTCTTGTTCTTTCTTCTTTTCCTTTTCCTTATCTTCTTCCTTCTCTTCATTTCCAATGTTTGGGAGTGAACCATCCACACAGGTTAGAGTGATAGGAATATTCTTTTCCATGGGCTGGTCACCTCCTTGGCTGGTGGATTGCGCTGCACCTACTAAAACTGATGGTGCCATAGAAGAAGTGACTGCTAAAGATGATTTCTCAGCTCCTAAATTCATTCCTCCAGATGGATCTGCACAAGAAGCTCTTTTCTATCGTGCTCTGGTCCATTCTACCCATTTTTTAGTTCTCTTCATAATGCCTCTCATGAGAAGCTCCAATGAATCAATTACTAGACCAGTTGGTGGAGAGGAAGAAATGAGAAACACATTGATTTGGTTGTAGGATGAGGGATGCATGAAGAGGATATCATCTGCAAGATCAAATACATCAACAGCATTAATATACATTGCAATGTCATCCAAAGTTAAACGGGACCACAATTTTTCTCGTGTTTGATACTTATTAAAACATTTGGCCCATAAATCTTCAATATCCAAGACATGTCTATAGGCATGTCTGAGATTTAGGTGATCTCTAACAAAACCCATTGGATCATATTGAGGCCTAAGAACCTCATAATCAAGCAGCTTGATCTTATCCTCAAAAATCTTTACCAAATTCTGAGCATCAGATCTGGATGCACAAGAATATGTACCAACCACCACAGGGAAGGAAATTATGGCGATCTTCTTCACAGTTGAATATAGAGTGTTCACTTCTAATATTTGTCGGCAAAGCTCTACCAAGACCACCTTACCTTTAGGATACCGGGGCAATCTCTTAGGAAATCTGGAGAAGGCTCCTATCTAAAGATAAGAGAAACTCAGGAATTGGATGAAAGAGCATCCATACTTACTGATTGTCGAGATGGCCTCTGGCAAGAATCTTCTTTCTGGGAAACCTTGAAGTTATCAACATATTCTCATTGTGAATGCATTATTCATAGCAATATATTCCTCAAAGCTCTTATGCAATTGTAGATTGGGGTAGAACTCATATATTTTGGTGTTGTTGTCAAAGTTCTGGATTGCTAGTAAGTCGGGCCAATGGTGCTGAGTCACTAGAGCATAAATCAAGTAAGAAGAAATGTAGAACTATTTGAATCCTTGAAAAGAACTCATCAAGGATGCTAGATTCTCACACAAGATTTCTTCCCAATCAATGAACATATTTTCTGCATAGACAGCTTGAACAAGGAAGAAATTATGTTCAACGAGATCCAAGATATTGGTTTTTCCATCCAATCTGGTCAACAGGGCCAGAATATCAATAATTTCCCTCTTTAGGGTTGTTCCAAAGAGAGTCTTTGGCATCTTACTTTTCTTTGATCGAGGAGTCTAGAACTAGGTCTTCTACATGTCTTCCCTCCTTAGAGTCTTCTTTTCATTGAACATAGATGCAGAAGAACCGAAGTCGATATCATAATATACGTCTTTCGTGGGAATGCAGAAAGTGGATTGGATTAGGGATTTATCAATTGTTATAAAAATAGACTGATCTAGGAATAGGATTTTCTTTATCACTGGGTCATATTTCTCTATACATTCTCTAACGAGCTCAGGAGCTTGAACTGCCATTGGAAACCCTGCAGCTTCTAACAGACCATTTTCCTTAAGCTTCTATGTAATAGGGTGAACTGTATGAGAATTCAATCTTCTGTGCAAATCTCTGAGATCAAAGAATCTTAGAGATGTGTTAGAGACTTCTTTTGATTCACTTTCAATACCAATTAATCTGTCGTAACTAGAATCTTTAACAGCCATTTACTATAAAACTGAGAACATGAATGAAGACAAATGGCTTGTCAATCAAAAATGGTGAGCAGCAAACGATGGTGAATGCTTAAGAAACAATCGCTAAGATCTGAATGTTGGTGCCACATAAATGACATTAAGGTGACCTAATGGACACAATGGCAGGATTAGCATTTAATTTTTGATAATTAACAGCTATTTGAAATTCCCATTTCGGAGAAAATAACGGCCCCAAAATCCTCAAACCTACACTTAACTTTATGTTCATTTTCCGCTAGCTGAAACAAATCTTTAGTCTTGCGGAAAAAGAACACACTTTCCTTCCAATGCTGAAATGAATGAACATTAGACCACTTTACCTTGTGTGGAAAAAGAATATAAGAGAATAATTTTCCCGTAAGCCTGTTTCCTTTATTTTGAAAAAGTATCCCTACGGCTTCACCTTTTCTCCTTTGCGCATCTAGACAACTTCTTTTCTGTCGGGAGCACTTAACTTCTTATTTTTTCCTTTCACTTGCATCAAGGTTGCACCTTTGAGACCAACTTATCCGTACATTGCATGATCACTGCCACTACTGTGCAACTTGATATCTCTGAGAGTTGAAAAACTCTTTTTATGAATAAAAGCTTTATCAATCACTTATATAAAACACATGTTTATCTTCCAGAAAAACATATTGAGCATTACAGATCTGAGGGTGACTACTTCTCATTTGGAAGATGCTATGAAACCCCTTTCCCAACATACCTAAATCACCTAAACACCGGATGAAGCAGAAAGAATGAAAACCCACTAGGATCAAATAGGCAAGGCAAATATTTATCTGATAAGCATATTAGGGGAAGGTTTCAAGATGAATGAGAAGTAGGTCACCAAAGAAAAAATTTACCCCCTAGGACCTAAAGACCCTTAGACTAAAATTTGGCAACAATTGGCTCTGATTGGGGACTTAGACATGCCAATGTCTAAGAAGGGACCTAGAGTCTCTGGTTTCGCACAACAAGACCGGTAGGAAAAACAATAGGCAGACTAAACTAAAACACACGACAAGAAAGGAAACTAAAATAAACTAAGAATAAGAAAGTATGAAAGAAAGTATGAGAAATGCAAAGAAAACCTACCTACACTAACACTAACCTGCAGGGATTACCTACTTTCACTTGAGTATTTGGTAGAGCTTTAGATCCTGGCCATTATATGAGAATGGCAGAATCTCTCTAGAAGGATATGCTAGAATAAAGGAATTATTCTATTTCACCTATATAATCTTGAACGGTCCTTTCCAAAGTGAGTCAAACTTATGATGCTTTCCTTTGGACTCATGTCTTTTATCCCACAGTAGGACCAAGTCACCTTGCATAAAATTTCTTGATTTTTCCTTCTTATCAAAGAATGTTTTCACTCTCCTCTGATGATCAGTGATGTGGTCAATAATATTTTCCTGTTCTTCCTCCAACTTGGTCAGATACATGATTCATTTCTCCAGGCCATTCTGGAAAACTGGATCTTCAATTACCTATTGCACCCTGCAAATGGATAACTCCAGCGGAAGTGGGAGACTAGGTTCAATTCTTTAGACCAACTCAAAAGGGGATATCTCGATAGCTCAATTAGGTTTTATCCTATCCACCCATAGAGATTAGTGCAATTTCTTGTGGCAATCCTTTTGACTCTCTGAAACTAGTTTCTTCATTATGTTAATCAGGTTCTTCTTGCTTGACTTAGCTTGACCATTTCCCTGAGGGAAATAATCAGATGAGTGACTAAGATGAATACTATTGTTGTAGCAAAACTCTGTAATCTCTGATGAAGAGAAATATGTGGCATTGTCCATCACTAGCTTCAATGTCACTCCAAACCTTACCAAGATATTCTCTTTGATAAATTCATAGACCACCTCAGATGTAGTTTTCTTGGTAGGCTTAGCCTCAACCCACTTGGTAAAGTAATCTGTGGTAGTTATGACATATAGGTAACCTGTAGAAGAGGGAGGATTTATCAGACCAATGAAAACAAGCCCCCATTGATGAAAGGGACCCTCAACTACAATCGGCTTTAATGGGAGAGTAGCCAACTGAGGCCTACTGGAAAACATACGACATTTATCACACTTGGCCACCCAATTGTAGGAATCTTTAAACATGTCAGGCCAGTAGTAACACTGCCTCAAGATTTTATATGCAGTGACTGTGGATGAGAAGTGTCCACCACATGCCTCATTATGGAATGCCTGGAGCAATCTCTCTTGTTGTGACCTACCCACACACCTTAAGAAAGTTCCATCTATTTCCCTCTTATATAACTGGTCATCATAAATGACATACTTGGCTGCTTTAGTCTTCAAATCTCTTCTCTATTTGTATGTCAATCCCTCTAGGAAATCTCCATAAGTAAGGAAATGGGTGATATTTGAAAACTAGGGATCAAGAAGACTAACCATTAACACCTTTGGAGAATCCTCCTCTTGAGCTATTTCTTGATTTTATGCCATTATTTTACACAAGATGTTTCCTCTGGCCAACTTTGTTGGCTTAAGTTCAATATCATACTCCTATACCTTTGTTATCCATGCACCTCTAGTATTACATCCTATTTCTTGTTGTTTCAGAATGCTCTTAACAATAGAATCAGGAATATAAATAACAGAATGAGAATGTAATACATAGAATCTAAAAAATTTTAGTGCCCTTACCATCGCATATGCTTGCTTCTCCATTTGAGAATATCTTAGTTCATGATCCTTGAGTGGAGTGCTCATGAATTCAATAGGTGCCTAAATTCCTTCATTGTTCTCTTGCATCCGGATAGCAGACAATGTATGGGCTGATGCGTAATAGTACAATATGAACTCCTTGGTATAATCTGGATGCACCAACGCAGGTGCTCTGGCTATAGCATGCTTGATTAAATCAAAGGCCTTCTTCCCAGAGTCATTCCACTTGAAATTTTGGCTACCCTTCATCATATCAATTATGCATTTTGTAATCTCAAAAAATTCAGGAATGAACCACCTGAGAAAATTTACCTTCCCAAAGAACGATCTTGTTCCAGATTTGCTTCCTAGTAGGTTCAATTGCTGGATGGCCTTCACGTGCTCAGGGTCAATTTGGATTCCTTCATGGGAAAAAATATGACCTAGCAGTCTACCTTTGGTGACACAGAAAATAGACTTCTTGGGATTAAGAGAGATGCCATGCTCTCTGCATCTCTTTAGCACCTTCTCAAGAACTTTCAAATGATCTTCTCTCTTCTTAGAGAAGATTGTTAAATCATCCAAGTATATGACTATTATTCTATCCTAGAGGTCTACAAATGAAGATTTCATTGCCCTTTGGAAGGTATCTCTAGCATTGATAAGCCTGAAGGGCATTCTATTATAAGCAAATGTTCCCCAAGGAGTGGTGAATGTTGTCTTATACTTATCTTCCGGGTCCACCTCAATCTGGTTGAAACCCAAGAAACTGTCCAACATGGACATCATTTCGGATCTAGCAACTATTTTCAGTATGTGATCCATGTTGGGTAAGGCGTAATTATCCTTTAGAGAAACCTGGTTCAGATTCCAGAAATCTACACAAATTCTGATTTCTTCGTTCTTCTTTCAGACAGGCATGATGTTGGCTATCCATGTAGAGTGATGTATGGGGTAGATAATTTTTGCCTCCAACATCTTATGAACTTCCCTGAAAATGGCATCTGAAACCTTAGGATTGTAGTTTCGTTGCTTCTGCTGGAAAGGGATAGCTTCAGGCTTGAGAGGGATTGTGTGCTTGAAGTCTCCATTCCAAAAAAATTTGAAGTCTTCATAGCCCCAAGAAAACACATCCTTATACTAGGAGAGTAGGTGTTTAGCCTTTTCTCTTTCTTTTTTTGTGCAACAACTGCCAATATTTATCATCTTAGGTTTATTTCAGTGCCTATGTTCATTCCCTCAAAATCCCCTGAGGTACCACCTTTGCTATCTTTTTCTTTTCTAATATATGCATCATGTCTATTAAAAAAAATTTCAAGGGAGATCAGGTGTCGAGGAATTTTTTTACCTTTTAGCTATTCTTCTCCAAGCTAAATTCCTTCTTGTTTTTTGGAGAGAGATCCTTGTAGGTACTAGAACTTCCTTCAAAATATTGATCATTGAACTGATCTGATCCTTCCATGAAAGCTTGTATCTACTTGTCACTGATGAAGACTTGCCAGATTTCCACATTATTTGGGACATTCGATCTGAAGAGAAATTCAACTTTATATTGCTTATCTCCTATTTTTGGATGTGATAGGAGAAGTGAAGTAGAGGCGTCCGACAAATCTGCTCTAGTGTTCTGCTCTCTTGGAATAGCCTGGATTAAAAAGGCATCAAAGTCCTCTATCTCATCCCAGACTCTATTCCTATAACTCCATAATCTCACCTTTTTCACTGTGTACTGTGCTCAAACTTGCCTCACTATCAACTCTACATCACCGAGCGCTTGAAGGATTTTCACCCCTCTTTGCTTTGTAGTAGCAATGCCTAGCAACAGAGCTTCATATTCCACTATGTTATTAGTGTTCTTAAACTACAATTTATAAGAAAGTTATATCATGTCTCCTTCCAGGGGAATAAGAACTACGCCATCCCTCAATCCTGCAGTAGCACAACTACTGTCAAACTCCAAGTTTCAGATATCCCAATTGTTAGTAATTTTTGGCATTTCATCTTGATGATCAAAATCTGAAAACAAAATATAATTTTTGAATTCCATCTCCTAGTAGAGGATTTGTTCCTTAGGGTCATCAGACTTCATTACTATGAGTTTGGCCTTTTCCTCAGGCTCCAGCTTTATCTTCTTAGTACCCACCGAGATTATAGCATGGGACCTGTCCATCTTGATTTCTCCACCTATGTCTCTACAAAATATTCTGCTTAGAAGCATACTGTAGCTAGCTGGAATATCAACTACCAGGATGGTTAGCTTCATCCTCTTTGCAGGGTGTGCGGCCAATGCAACTTGTGCATCCTTTACTTGACCTAGGAGTGGAACCTATGTAGCATCCATTGAATAACAGTGGCCAAAGGTTTTGGTAAGGGTCAATAGAAGAGCTTTAGCAATGGAGGCGGGCATGACATTATTGGAGGCTCTGGAGTCAATAATACAGTTGCTTAGTTTATGACCATTAACAAAAAGGGAGACATAGAATGGGTCAGGCTTCTGGCCAGGATTAGTGGCTAAGATTGAAGAATCTTCTTCTTGAAAGAGAAAGGGAAGGATGGGTTCTTCACCGTTTAAAGGGCCACTACTAGGGGGTTCATCACTAACAGTAGAATTTATATTAGGCTGCATTTTGGAATTAGCATCACTTCTACAGTAATCTATAAGATTTTGAAGTTCAGTAGTATGAGTTTTTAAATATTCTAAGGGAGACACTTGGATTCTAGCATCCTTGTAGTATTGAATTATATCAAAGGAAGTTAGAGACTTACCATTTGTTTCATACTTTGAGTGAGCCTTCTTCCAAGATGAAGAAGTAGAAGCTCCAGGTGCACTAGCTGAAGGACCAGGTGCAATGTTCCGGGGAGGAAAAGAGTTTCCTGGATTTTTGTCTCTCTAACTTCTTGTTGCCACTACCATTTTAATTCCATCCATGGTGGCAAAGAAATCACCTCTGACTTTGAAATTAGATTCATACTCCAAAAATAAATTGCCAGAGTCGCCATGGGGAGCAGAATCTTCTTCACTTTCAAGATATTCAATATTCAGCTCATTGCTTGAAGCTAGATGTCTATATCTATTCATCTCTGGACAACTATTACCATCATGGTCAGCTCTTAGATGAAAAATAAACATATTATGCTTTTTAGCTACCTCAATGGTGAGCTTTTCCTGAGCCGGTGTCAACTGCAACTGTTTACCTTCATGTTTTTTTCTGGGAATATCCTAGTAAGGTTGCTCGAAGGATGGGGTAGACTTTCCCATTTTCTACTTAATGGATATCATCTCATTAGACAATTTTTGAAGCATTGCCTCAGTATTTCTAGTTACACCAGAAGTAGAGCTTGTGGAGGCACCACTCTGCACTTCTCACTTCCATTTCCCGGTAGCTATGAGGTCATCCTCTAACTCAATTGCTAGAGTCTGAGCAGCTTGCAGATTGGCCACATTCACTCGTCTAATTTAGAAGCTTATGTTAGGAGGCATTAAACTGATAAAGAACATCTTTTGGTTGTCAGTTGTAGGCCTACTAGCAGTAGGGATCTTGTTAGCCAGCTTGTTAAACCTTGCAATAAAATCCCTCATAGGAACACTAGGTTCTTTCTTTATCTGAGTGACCAGAGTCAGAAGTGTATGCTCATCTTTTGTACTTTTATAGCGAGCTTCAAAGTGGTTCTTATATCATTCCAACTAGTTATGCATCCCATAGGCAGATGTTAAAACTAGTCAGTAGAATTTTCTATTAAAGTCTCTACAAACATTCTTACTACCATGTCTTCGTGCTGAAGGTTTACAATGCTGCATGTGGTGAAGAAGGCTGCAATATGCTCATCAGCGGATACTTTCCCATCTCCATTAAACTTGGGAAAGTTCTTTTGGGAAGCTCAAGGTAAGTCATTATTAGCTCCTAGCTGAAGAGGCCCAATGGCCTTACCCCAAGGGACAGTCATTGAAATAGGGAGGGTTACTGGCACAGCCTAAAAATTTATATTGGTAGGAGCAACTACTCCATGAAGATTAAGGGCATTACACAATAACAGGGTAGTATTATAGACGACAGGAGGTATAGAAGAATGGCTACGAATCTAGGAAATGGGGCATGGCAGTGGCAAGAGAGCACCACAGATACCTAGAAATACAGGATCCCAAACATTGGTTCTTCCTCTTCTGAGAGGGTCTTCTAACAAAGGGAACTTAGCCTTCTGTAATTCTTCAAACACAGGAACTTTATGTCCCTCTCTTTGGACACTTCAGGTATACTTAGGATCCAGAGCTACTGAACCTGATTACTGTAGCTACGTAGCTCTGAATCTTCTTTCCCGTAACACTCCCTCCCAATATTCAATGTTGGCCTCTTCTCTTTCTAGCTCAAATTTGATTCTTCTCTATTGGTCAAGGTATTTTCAGCTTTTCCAGACAAGGATATTCAACTGGTTTATAATGTCGTCTTTCTCATCCTGGATGCGAAGATTATGTTTCTCTAGTGGGACTTGTCCTTTGTGAGGCAACACCATTTCTCCTTAAGAGTGATATGCATAATGTAGCATTAGGAATGCCAAATATATAATTTCTAAGTCACTTAGTAAAGCCACAAATAGAATTACTAAGCAAACTTAGGAAAATTTTGAGTTCTCCCTAGTAGAGTCGTAAAAAACTATTGGTTTACAGTTTGTCTACTTTAATTTTAATTTATATAATGACTCTTAAAAATACCCAATACCAGTGATTTTTTTAGTGGCTAATATTCGCCAATTGGCTAATTTTTGAAATTTGACAATCGAAATTTGGCTAATAATTCAAGATTTAAGGCGACCTAAATTGCCAAAATTTTACAAAATTTTATTTTAGAAATATTTAAATCGCCAAATAATTTATTTTATTAAAAATTTGAACTCAAATATTCGCCTAATATTTGATAGATGGTTAGATTCAATTCGCCTAAATTTTATCAGTTATTATAGAAATCTAAATTAATTCACCAATAATATATCATATGTGTTAGTTATAGTAGGGTTGTGTCACCAATATTAGTTGTCATTATTGATTTAAAATATAATCTAGTGATCTTCATTTTATTCCATGAGGCAAAAATGTTACTATCTTATTTGTAACGCTTATCGGAGCTAAGATATTCTTTGGATTGTTGATAAATCAATGACACTAAAGAAATTTTGGGTCATATTATAATAATAAAAATAATGATACATTTATCTCACACAATACAATGAGGATTATTTGATTATTTTAAATAAATGGTAGCAACTAGATACTATAGAGTTCCCTTAAACCCATCAAATATTTTCATAGTTAGCCTAATAATTTTCTATAAGAACTCTTTTCTTTAAATATAATTATTTTCCATGGTCATTAATGAAATTTTTGTTATTGCTTGAGATTTGCCAATATTTTCTACAAAAAATTTGTGATTAAAAAATATTCGCTAATACAAATAATTTGTTTTCCCAAAAAATTGAGAGATTCGCCAATAGGAATTAATTTTTTTAAAAATAAAATGAAAGATTCGCCAAGATTTTATAGATTTTTATAGAGGGGGGTTTCTTAAAGTTATCCCTGCCCAATACTGGCATTTGTAGAACAAAAAGAAACCACAAACTGGGTCAATGGTAGGAATCTATCAATGACCCCTGAATTGCAAGGTACAGTATCTCTTATGTGAAAGATATGCAATGAATTTTGTCTTTCATTTTTGAGAGGTATGCTCTTAACCGGAGAGCATAAGAGGTTTGACCAAGTTGCTCAAAGCTTCAAACAACTTAGGCAATGAATGGGGACTTACTCAATGACATGCAATCTGAAATGGAAACTATTATGCAATGTGGGATGAATGCAAACTACCATCTACCAGCAGAAATGAAGAAAGAAGGTGTAACAATACAATTCCTGGATTACTAAGATTGTGAAACTTTGACAATACCCAGATTATCTTGATCTCACTCTCTATTAACCCTCTTCCCAAATCCTTATGCAAGAACTAATCCATCAAACTAAGATGTGCAATGAAATGAAAACATAGTGCTTATGCTAAAGATAGTAAACATACAATCGACCGAATCAAAATAACAAAACCCGGTTCATTACTATTCATTAAATTTTTAATATTAGCATCCTCCTAAAAATCACACAACTAACTAAGATGAACAACAAAAATCACATCAAACTCAGAGTCGCACATAGTAGTCCTAGCTATAGGGGTTTGCCCAAAGTAATTTTTTCCGATCTTATTTACTTTATAGAGATTTACATAAATAGGTCTTCTCCAAAATGACCCATTTCAATAATGATTGCCTCTTTAAAATATTCCAAGAGGAACATTCTAATAATAAACCTGGTCAGTTACAAAAACTGACAAAATGCCAAAAATGGCTACAATATACAAAAATTGGGAAGACGACACAGGTCAACAGATTCTATGTCATCTTCTGTGTAATGTCTTTTCCTCTGTAAGCCTTTAATGCATCTGTTACCTTGCCCAAATCCTGAGCATTCAGAATGATTATATTGTCAGCTCAGAACATCCAAAAATCATGCATCTCTGTCAATTCATCCAACCTAGCAATCCAGAATAGGAGCTTCTCCGATTACTTTTTTATCACAGCACCTATCACGGAGAGCTCACTAATTCTTGACACTTTGAAGTTAGCCAGATCCGCAATCTCATCTATGAAAGCAAGAAACTTATCTTTCATTCGCTCTGTATTCACCAACTTGTCACTTCTGGAAACTTGAGATTCCATGTGCAATACTTTCAAAAACTCAAACAGTTTATCCATCTTCTTTTGTACTAACTTAACCATAGTCTTGAGTTCATTTGCTAATCTGTTTGAGTTCTCAACCACAAACTCCAGAGATTGTCTCCAGTGAAATAATGGCTCCTGTCTGGTCTTGAGGATACCATTAGAGATTGCAACACTAGTCTTCATATCAATCACCTCCTGCAAGGTGGCTAACTGCTCTGTCAATCCAGTGGATGCATTATAGATGGTCTCCTGGTGTTTTGATGTTGTATCCTTCAATTTGTCTCTATCAAGTAGAAGGTTCCCCAAATTCTCAATGACAATGGGGCCTTGAACCTTCACCACCTCTCTCCGTGCTCTACCAATTCGACCAAACTATCTCTCTTCCTGCAACTTTAGTAGAAAGTTCTTATTCTCCTTCGCATTAGGATCAAAATGAGAAAATGAAGTAGTGCCAAGAGAAGATTTAATATACTCTACTAGCTCCTTATTTTTGGACTTGAGGACTTCCTTGTCTTCTCGGAGTTCTTATAACCTATTCTTAATCTACTCATTGGTGATTTTCCAGATATTCACCATCGAGTCATGCACTAGCACCCCTAGGTCAACAGTTTTAATCTGGAAATCTTGAGCTGAAAGTTCATGAAACTTTCCTTCTTTATGTGGCTCTACTATTTCCATTAGCATATGCCCAGTTGTGGAATCAGGGGAAAGTGCCACCATGGAATTTTTCTTCTTTGCCTTCTTTTTTGGTGGCTAAGATTAGGTTGCCTTAAGGATCAGGTCCTTTGAAGAAATGGCCTCCTCATGTCGTTTCTTCTTCTTCTTAATGGTTTCCTCTAACCATGAGTCTATGGATAGCACCTTAATTGCAGACTAGAGAGCCATAGGATCAAAGAGCTTCTGGGCAATTGGAGGAGTCCGCTTGTCTTGTGGTGGAACATGGAAGGAGGCAACCTTAGTCACCGAAAGGGCTAGAGTATTTACCGGCTGAGAGGAATCCTGACCATCCATGGGATTTTTGTCATCCAAGGTGATAATTAGACTTGGTGAGGAAGGCTTGGTCACAAGCACCTCTTATTCTTTCTTATTTTCATTTTCCTTATCTTCTTCCTTCTCCTCTTCATTTCCAATGTTTGGGATAAAACCATCTCCGAAGGTCAGAGTGATAAGAACGTTATTTTCTGGGGGCTGGTCACCTCCTTTCCTGGCAGATTATGCTACACTTGCTAAAACTGATGGCGCCACAGAAGAAGTGACTACTGAAGATGATTGCTCAACTCTTGAAGTCATTCCTCTGGATGAACCTGCACCAGAAGTTCTTTTTCATCATGCTCTAGTCCATTCTACCCATTTGTCGGTTCTCTTGATAATGCCTCTCATGAGAAGCTCCAATGAATCAATCACTGGACCAGTTAGTGGAGAGGAATAAATGGGCAACACCTTCATCTAGTTGTAGGATGAGGGATGCATGAAGAGGCCATCATGTGCAAGATTAGATACATCAATAGCATTATTATACATTGCAATTTCATCCAAAGTTAA
Organism: Thuja plicata; assembly: GCA_018584345.1. Taxonomy (NCBI): domain Eukaryota; kingdom Viridiplantae; phylum Streptophyta; class Pinopsida; order Cupressales; family Cupressaceae; genus Thuja; species Thuja plicata. The sequence goes on along the minus strand of MU225820.1, from coordinate 4,367,293 downwards.
ATGGGACCACAATTTTTCTCGTGTTTGATACTCATTAAAACATTCGGCCCAAAAATCTTCAATAACTGGGACATGTCTGTAGGCATTTTTGAGCTTCAGGTGATCTCTAACAAAACCCATAGGATCATATTGAGGCCTAAGAACCTCATAATCAAGAAGCTTGATCTTATCCTCAAAACTCTTTACCAAATTTCGGGCATTAGATCTGGATGTACAGGAATATGGACCAACCACCATGGGGAAGGAAATTTTGGCGATCTTCTTCATAGTTGAACATAGAGTGTTCACTTCTAATATCTGCCAGCAAAGCTCTACCAAGACCACCTTATCTTCAAGATACTACGGAAATCTCTTAGGGAATCCAGAGAAGGCTCCTATCTGAAGATAGGAGAAACTTGGGAATTGGATGAAAGAGCATCCATATTGACTGATTGTTGAGATGGCCTCTGGCGAGAATCTTCTTTCTGGACAACCTTGAAGTTCCTGACATATTCTCATTGTGAATGCATCATTCATAGCAGTATATTCCTCAAAGCTCTGATGCAATTGAAGATTTGGGTAGAACTCATATATTTTGGTGTTGTTGTCAAAGTTCTGGATTGCTGGTAATCCGGGCCAAAGGTGCTAAGTCGCCAGAGCATAGATCAAGTAAGAAGACATGTAGAACTATTTGAATCCTTGACAAGAACTCATCCAGGATACTATCTTCTCACACGGGATTTCTGCCCAATTAATGAACATATTTTTTGCATAGACAGCTTGAAAAAGGAAGAAATTATGTTCAACTAGATCCAACATCTCTAGTTTTCCATCCAATCTGGTCAACAGGGCCAAAATATCAATAATTTCCCTCTTTAGGGTTGTTCCAAAGAGAGTCTTTGGTAGCTTACTTTTCTTTGATTGAGGGGTCTGGAACTAGGTCTTCTATATGTCCTCCCTCTTTAGAGTCTTCTTTTCATTGAACATAGACGCAGAAGAACCGAAGTCGATATCGCAATACACATCTTTCGTCGGAATGTCGAAAGCAGATTGGATTAGGGCTTTATCAATAATTAGAAAAATAGACTGAACTTGGAACAGGATTTTCTTTGTCACTGGGTCATATTTCTCTATACATTCTCTAACGAGCTCAGGAGCTTGAACTTCCATTTGAAACATTGCAACTTCTACCAGACCACTGTCCTTAAGCTTCTGTGTAATAGGGTGAACTGGATAAGAATTCAATCTTCTATGTAAATCTCTGAGATCAAATAATCTTAGAGATGTGTCAGATACTTCTTTCAATTCACTTTCAATACCAATTAATCTATCATAACCAGAAGCTTTAACAGCCATTTACTGTAAAACTGAGAACATGAGTGAAGACAAATGGCTTGTTAATCAAAAATGGTGAGCAGCAAATGATGGTGAATGCTTAAGAAATAGCCGCTAAGATCTGAACATTGGTGCCACATGAATGACATTAAGGTGACCTAATGGACACAATGGCGGGATTAGCATTTAATTTTTGATAATCAATGGCTATTTGAAATTCCCATTTTAGAGAAAATAACGGCCCTAAAATCCTCAAACCTACACTTAACTTTATGTTCATTTACCGCTAGCTGAAACAAATCTTTAGTCTTGCAAAAAAACAACACACTTTCCTTTAGATGCCAAAATAAATGAACATTAGACCATTTTACCTTGTGTAGAAAAAGAATATAAGAGAATACTTTTCCCGTAAGCCTATTTCCTTTATTTTGGAAAAGTATCCCAACGGCTTCACCTTTTATCCTTTGCACATCTAGACAACTTCTTTTCCGTCAGGAGCACTTAACTTCTTATTTTCCCTTTTCACTTGCGTTAGGGTTGCACCTTTGAGACCAACATATCTGGACACTGCATGATCACTGCCACTACTCCGCAACTTGATATCTCCAAGAGTTGTAAAACTCTTTTTACGACTAAAAGCTTTATCAATCACTTATATAAAACACATGTTTATCTTCCAGAAAAACATATTGAGCATTATAGATCTGAGGGTAACTACTTCTCATTTGAAAGACACTATGACACCCCTCTCCTGACATACCTAAATCACCTAAACATCGGATAAAGCAGAAAGATTGAAAACCCGCTAGGCTCAAATAGGTAAGGCAAATATTTATCTAATAAGCATATTAGGGGAAGGTTTCAAGATGAATGAGAAGTAGGTCACCAAAGAACAATTTTACCCCCTAGAACCTAAAGACCCTTAGACTACAATTTGGCAACACAGGCCAAGTGAGTGTTTGATCAAGGATGGTAGCATTAGATGTCAGATACTAGGTGACAAACTATCTTTTAAAACCTGTAACAAGGTCACACCTAACAGTGTGTGTGTAACCTTTAACAGGGTTGGCTCTTAACCAAGCTCACTTCAGAAGAGTGAAAATTTGGGGTATTGGTCCCAGTGGTTTTTCCCTTAACAGGGTTTCCACGTTAAAAATCCATGTGTTATGTGTTTATGTTTCATTACTTTACTATTTTACATTTCACATATGCAATT
>MU225820.1:4348478-4362804 GCA_018584345.1 Thuja plicata | reverse complement strand
TGATGATTACTCTAGAATGATGACAGTAATGTTTCTAAAAGATAAATCTGAAGCATTCAAGATGTTTAAATGGTACAAAGCAATGGTAGAGAAACAAAGTGGTAAATAATTGAAATGCTTAAGATCAAATAGAGGAGGGTAATTTATTTTATATGAATTCACTAACTTTTGTAATGAGCATGGAATCAAAATACAGGTCTCTGCACTGAGAACACCACAGAAAAATGGTATTGCTAAAAGAAGGAACAGATCCATAGTTGATAGTGCAAGGACACTGATGATAGAGAAAGGCATCACCCAAATCTTCTGGAGAGAAGCTATTAGTACTGCTATTTACACATTGAACAAAGTACAATTGAAGAAAGACACCAAAAAGACACCTTATGAGCTTTGGTATGGATACACACCCAATGTGAGTTATTTCAAATTTTTTGGTAGTCAATGTTATATCTTAAAAGATGATAGAAATGGAAAAATTGACTCCAAGAGTGATGAAGGAATCTTTCTAGGGTATTCTACCAAGAGAAAGGCTTATAAATGTCTAAATAAAGCCTCTAACAAAATTTTTGAAAGTGCAAATGTAAAGATAGATGAATTTGCAGAGAGGAATGAAAAGGAAAGCACAAAAGAACCAGAGGAATACAATAGGTTTTTTTACAATGAAGAACTTGACACTCTACCTGGGCAACTATATAGAGCTCCCAAGCAACAGATCATTGCACCCGAGCATCAGGCTACAAATACTGATGATTAGGATATTGCTCAAGAAGATGCACAAAGTGATGGAGAATAGAATGAAGGACACAATGATGATCAATATGATAGACAAAGATTTGAACCTATACTTGCTAGATATGTCAGAAGGAACTATCCATAGAACTAGATCATTAAACACAAGAAAGCTGGTATGAGAACCAGAAGTAAATCTCTAAATACAAGATGTCTTATTTGCGATTATGAGCTAAAATATGTCAATGATGCACTTGAAAATAATGAATGGATTAGTGTTATGAATGAGGAGATTGAGAAGATTGAGAAAAACAAGACATGGACAATTCTACCAAGACCAGATGACAAGAATGTCATCGATACAAAATGGATATTTAGGAATAAACTGAATGAGAATGGAGAAGTCACCAGAAATAAAGCAAGACTAGTATGCAAGGGGTATGCACAAGAAGAAGGGATTGACTATGGAGAGACCTTTTCACCCATTGCTAGGCTAGAAGGAGTGAGAATATTACTTGCTTATGTTGCATGTAAAGGATTCAAGGTATACCAAATGGATGTCAAGTTTGCATTCCTAAATGGAATACTTGAAGAAGTGGTATACATTTTACAACCAGAAGGGTTTGTTGATCCAGACAAGAGGGACATGGTATGTAGACTACATAAAGCCTTGTATGGATTGAAACAAGCACCTCAAGCCTGGTATGAAAGACTTCATTCCTATCTCATAAGTATTGGATTTGTAAGGACTAGTGAAAACAGTAATCTATATTTGAAGGAAGATACTGATGCTAACATTTTGATTACTGAGATATTTGTTTATGACATCATATTTGGAGACAATGATATGCTATGCAAATCATTTGCAAATGAAATGAGCAAAGATTTTGAGATGTCTATGTTTGGAGAGATCAAGTTCTTTCTTGGTCTGCAGATCATGCAACAAGATGAAGGTATTTTTATTACACAATCCAAATACATCAAGGAAGTGCTAAAAATATTCAAGATGGAAGAGTCCAAATGAGTTGGAACACCGATGGCAACTGGATGTAAGCTGAAAAAGGAGGACAAGTCATCAGAGGTAAATCAAACTTTGTACAGATCAATCATTGGAAAACTCATGTATGTTGTACACACTAGACCAGATATTGCACATGATGTAGGATAGTTGCAAGATTTTCTACTAATCCCAGGGAATCACATATGACTGTTGTGAAAAGAATCCTAAGATATCTGAAGAATACCAAGGAATATGGCTTATGGTATAGAAGAGAAGGCAAATTTGAACTTAAGGTATTTACCGACACTGATTGGGCTAGAAATATTGATGACCAGAAGAGCACAACTAGAGGAGAATTCTTTATGGGTGACAGACTTGTCACATGGATCAGCAAGAAGCAAGGATGCATCTCTCAGTCTACTATTGAAGCAGAGTATGTCGTTTCTGCTACAAACTACTCAAATATTGCATGGATCAAATAGTTACTCGAAGGTATGCATATGAAAATTCTTGAACCAATAATTATCTATTGTGATAATACAAGTGCAATAAACATTTCAAAAAATCTAGTCATGCATGCTAAAACAAAGCATATTGCCATCAAGTATCATTATTTGAGAGAACAAGTTGAAGCAAAAGAGGTGATACTTGAGTATGTGCAATCAAAAGAACAATTGGCTGATTTCTTCACCAAGCCACTGCCCAAGGATGCATTTGAGTACTTGAGAAAGAGACTAGGGGTCATACCCTTGTCTACTAGTCAGTAAAATGACTAGAAGGCTGCATCAGCCTACATATTATCAGAATATCATTTGTGTTGATGCAAGCAGAGAGATGGACTTCAAAGATAAATCTATACATAGCAAGGTATTTATCTACTCCAAGCACCAGAGTTATTGTATTGTCGATGGATTGGGAAATTCAAGGAGTATATTATGGATAGAAAGGATCCGTTTGGCATTACTGTCAAAAATATTTATTTGGCATTATTGTCAAAGGGAGAGATTATATCCATTATCACTTCTTATCACTTTAGGGAGAGATTATATCCATGGGAAATATTATACATCAAGGAGATATTATATCGATCACATTATCTAGAGGGAGAGATGTAACAAGAAAGGGAGAGTACATTCAAAAGAAAAGAATTGCTGATAAAGAACATCAAAAGAAAAATGAAACAGTCAAAGGAGAGAGTTTGACACAAGAGAAGAACACATCACATTAGAGAAAGAAAGAATCAACATCTATCCAGTAAAGGGATTGAAGACAAAGAAAGATGCAAGAATCAAATCTAAGCTTATTTTATCTTATCAAGGACTAGATATTTTTATCGGTTATAGTACATAAGATTGATAGTTTGATGAACTTCAAATTTTATATTTAATTTTTATTAGTAATAATATAGTGTGATAATGTAGTGTGTTGCCATCAATGCCAAAGGGAGAGATTGATGAACTATAATCGATTTAATGTTTGAAGATGTTAAGTTGATGATCATGCAAGGCATTAAATCAGTTAATGTATTGTATTTTCATTGATGTCAACTTGATATAATCTGTATGGTCATGGACATACTACCAAAGACTTCAAAGAATAGATGAATCAAAGGCTATGCTATCAGTAATGCATATAAGTCACAATGTTACCTGACAAGCAAATGCACAGCATTACCGACGAGCAAAGTCACAGTGTTGCCCGATGAGCAAAGCACGGAGTAACCCGATGGACAGAATTACAGTGTTGCCCGATGGATAGGGATCCCAAAAACAACTGAAGTCACACCGACAGAACAGTCAGTTATCACTGATGACTAACTGAAGTGTTGACCGACAGAACAGAGAGTTCAGAAATGACAAAATGCTTAGCTGTTAAGAGCTGAAAATAGACTTAACTAATACTTATCATTGTTTAAATCGACAAGATAAAATCGGAGATAAGTAATGGATTTAAAGCTGCTTTGTCCAGTTGGTGAGAAGATCTCTAAGAGATAAAACTAGAGTTTTTCTTTAAATCTAATTGGCGAGAATTGTGGATCATGCCAAGAATCAAGAAAGCCAAGAAATGATGAATCATGTCTATAAAGAGACAACCCAATTCATTACGAATTATGGGGTGAGCAAGAGAAGAGAGAACAAATGCTAAAGAGATTCTGAAGGAGAAGAAAGTCTTCATTTAGACCTGATCAACAAGCTGAGGAAAGAGCTAGATTCTGCAAACACTGACGAACAGTGAGACAGGATCACAGAGAAAAACAGTGTGGAGACAAGGTATTGAATTGATTATATTGATCAGAGAGGTAATGCATTTACAATAGATCTGAAAATCTACAATTCAAGTTGTATGTGTGAACAAATCACTTTAATGTTTCAGTTTAACCATTGAAGCATCAAGTCTCTTAACCGAGTAGGACTTAAAAAAAATTTGTAATTAAGATACATCCCAAGGAGTATCAAAAATTTTGATCATAGAAAGTAGCATTGGATATGCCTGATACCTATTGACAGGCCAAGTGAGTGTTTGATCAAGGATGGTAGCATTAGATGCTAGATACTAGGTGACAAACTATCTTTTAAATCCTCTAACAAGGTCACACCTAATTGTGTGTGTGTAACCTTTAACAAGGTTAGCTCTTAACCGAGCTCACTTCAGAAGAGTGAAAATTTGGGGTACCAGACCTAATGGTTTTTCTCTTAACAGGGTTTCCACGTTAAAAATCCATGTGTTATGTGTTTATGTTTCATTACTTTACTGTTTTACATTTCACATATGCAATTCTGGATTGATCAGTATACTCTAGCTATTTACTGTGTTTTGATAAATGAAAGACTGCTTATCGGTAAACATACAGAAGAAGGTTTTTCAAAGCATTTCAAAAAGTAGTAAATTGTTATAAGTATTTCAAGGCATTCATCTTGTAGGACTGAATATAACTAGAGGCTCAAAAGTGGTAATAAGTTTTAAAGGGTTTATCTAAGGATTAATTTTTTAGGTCACTAATTCACCCCNCCCCCCCCCCCCCCCCCCCCCGCCCCCAGTTATTACTAACATTTTCAAACATTGTACAGGGGTTGGACAAATTTTGACACAATTTCCAAAAAAGAGCAAAAGACAGTTTTATGTTTTCTATTCACAATTTGGAGTTTTTGTTTACATGAAGTTGATAATGGATCAAGGGACTTGTTTATCTTATTATATTATCTACTTATTCTTATTTCCTCATTCTAATATATATACTTCTTTCATGTTTTTTTATAGTTTTGATTGCATAAGAAAAATCCAAGCTCTCATGGCCTATTCACTACCAGTGTTGGGGTTTGTGTGTAAATAATGGCTCTACCATGAATTATCATCATGGGATATTGACGGCCCTTGGAGGATGGATATTAGATCCTATGTACATTATTTTATCTTTTGTATTGATTCAAGAAGTTCCATTAGCTATTTTTGAGAGCTTTCCCTAGGCGAGTATGTTAACATCCAGCTAGAAGCAAGTTAAACACAATCATTGAAAAAGTGCAAGATTAGATTGGTGTGAAGGATAAAATGGTTGGAAAGTGTTTTTAGGGGACTAGAGAAGCCCTATAACCATAGCCTAGATTTGGTGAATCCATTTATTTAGTATGTGCCTTAAAATAATGCAACTAGCACAAAACCTAAGCAATTTGACCCAGTCTAGAAAAAGGACTGTACAGACAGCTTGGTGACCCCAAACCCTAAAAATATTGAAGAGTGTCAAAATGGGTGTCAGGATCAGTGACTTTTCTAGGGTTTCTTTATGGATTTTTGAATTTATTAGGATTTCAAAGACATAATTAGGCCTAATAGGGCTACTAGCCCTTAAACTAGTGAACTTTGAAATCGATAAGGAGACTATGTGAAGAATGGGAAAAAGAACCTCAAGAATGATTGAACTTATTAGTTTGAGATCCAAAAAATCCCACAAGGTGTTTGAAAAATAATATAGTGGAATTTGGTGTGAACTTACCATAGTGAGTTCAAGGAAGAGTTTGTGTTACCTTTGATAGAGAGGCCCTCAGGAATAGGATATGGGTTCAAAGAGTGTTCTCCAAAGTTAGGGTTAAGGAGTATAGCCTTAGAAGGTCTAGGAAGTGACCTTGAGAGGAGTCAAGTTGACTCTTGGAAGGGAGCCTCCCTATCAGATTGGTATCAGAGCCAATGAGATTTGGGCTAAGTGAGTGTATGTCTGATCTTGAATCAGTAGGTGAGTCAATGATGGTGACCAACACAGAGTTGGAAAATAAGGTTAGTGACTAAGAAGATGAGAATAGACTCCTAAGGGAAAGGTTGGAAGAGATGGAGAGTAAGCTTGGTGAAGTGGAAGAAAAAACTCAAGAGGTCAGTGAAAAGGTTAAAGAAATAGAAGGTAAAGGGAAATCAGTGGCAGTAGAAGATGAAGTACTAGAGCTTGATCCAATATTACAAGAAGAACCATTTATAAGAGCATTGAAAGCTATGGGTGGAAAATATTTAGAGGGAGTACCTCTATTTAATGGAAAAATGGAGTTAGAGTTAGTGATGGAATGGATGGAAGGGTTGGAAAACCATTTTGAATGTGGAATGTGACTGATGCACAAAAGGTGAAGGTGGCTAAGTATAGGCTAAGAGGAGATGCCTTAACAAGGTGGAAGTTTGTGCAAGATGAGAGGAAAAAAGAGGGAAAGAAACCCATTTCTACTTGGAATAGTATGGTTGCCAATATTAGAGACACCTATATCCTTGATGACTATGAGATACAACTACACAAGAAAAGACAAAATATGAGACAAAGGGACCTAGATGTGAGTACTTACACTGAGGAGTTCTACAAGTTGTGTTTGAGATCCAAGGTTATAGAAGAAGAAATCATTAAACTTACACGATATTTAAATAGGATAAGCTGGAGTATACAAGAGGATATTATCTTGTTGACACCTACCACAGTACATAAATGTTATCAATCATCTCTTAAGATAGAAGAAAAGAGAAAGAAGAGACATGAAATCACTAGTAGAGGCAGAGGAAGGGGTTGAGACACAAGAGGTCATAGTGGGAACTATGGGGGTAAAGGAAATGAATCAAGACCACAAGGGGAGTCTAGGCTGACAAAAAAAAGTAGTGAATCCAGTCGTAGAGATGATCATGGTAGAGGAAGGGATCCTAGCAGTAGTAGAGGGATATTTGGAGGTTCTAGTTGAGGTTCCTATTGTGAAAACATTAAGTTCTATCATTGTCACCAATTTGGTCGTCCTACTTATAGGTGCCCTGACAAAGCAACTACATCTCAATCAGAAAGGAGGGTCAACTATGTATAAGAGGACACTAGTAGTGTCAAGTCTCATGAGGTCAACCTTGATTTAGAGAGCGGTGATAACCTACTGATAAGAAGGGTCCTAATCAAATAATCAGTTAAAGAAGAGCCTAAGAAAAGGAGGTCACTCTTCAAAGTGAAATGCAAGATTCTTGGTAAGGTATGCAAAGTGATTATAGATTCAGGGTCAACTGAAAAAATCATCTTAGAGGAAGTAGTAAACACATTAGGAATGACTAGGATGCCTCATGACCATCCATATAGAGTTACATGTGTTGGTATTTAAAACTATTATGCTTTGAAAGCAACCAATATACCTTGAGACTAATGTTAGGAATGGTTACCTCCAAGTATGAGAGCTCTACAAGGTAATTGGACCAACTATAGGACAAGACTTCCCTCTACTCTTCTATCTCTACAAAACCAAGGTAGGTGCACCTAATCCAGATAAATATTCAACTTTCACAACTCTTTTCAACTCTAGATGTTTACAATAGATAAATGGAAAGTAAGTACTAAATGGTAACCACACACTTATTGACTCTTCACTACCATGTAGGATAACAACAAACAACTACAAAACATAAAAGGAAATGAAATGGTTTTTTATGTAAATTTAGGGAAAAAATATAGCCAAACCTATTAGACATATATCTCAAGAGAATATACTAATTATGTATCAGTTCCTTATCCATTGGGTAAACTCCTAAATACAATACTGAAAACTAAATCAACCCTATTGGTATAGACTTAAAGCCATAAACATAAATATCTCAGATCACACACTACTTATAATATCCTTCTGTAGATAAACCAGTAGAATCAATGTAATATACAAAGCATTTTAATTTGATCTAAGATCAAATACTTTTGGAATACACATATGCATAACCAAGACTTATACAGTATGCCAGAAAACTTAAAATTCAAAATATAACACAAAGGAGAGACTTAAAATCTGAGAATACTTCTATAAGTATGATGAAATCTAGTTTCTGCATCAATTTGACAAGGAAATACAAAATAGGATAATATGCAAAAGATCATACAACTTTCAATTCTATCTTAATACAGTCTAAACCACATATGTTATATCCTAGACTAGAAACAAGTATAAGCATAATACTTTCTACTTTCCCAATTATCCAATCCTTACTAAATGGTCTTGAAAATCCCTTTATAGGAATAGGAATGCAACAAGCTTCAGACCATTTCAGGTTGGGGTTTTACATCCAATAAATGCCAGCACTAAAAGCATTCAATTCTATGATCAAGTTGAAACCCTATCTCTTTCCCTTTAATCTAAGAAAATCTAACCTGAAAATAATTGCCATAGTCAATGGATGTGAGCGTAGTACCCTGAAGTCTAAGTAATTCCAAGCCATGATGTAGATAGTATCTAAACATAAATGTAGAAGAGACCAGTGCCACTATATGCATTTATCCATCTCATAAGAAACCCCATCTTTCAACTTTGGTCTTTAAATGCACTCCACATATCAGATTCCAGTCTCTACACCTTCAATAGCTATGCAAATATTGATCGACAAGATTAGATCAATTCATTAATTGCTCTGAGACAATATCTGAATCCACTGCCATGAAAACCCATTGAGAAATAATTTTAAATATTTGATATTCAGTTATAACGCTCACAGGTGGCATGGAAAGAGACTTGGATGGTCGAGATCAAGTCTCATCATAACGGTCACAGTCGTGGATTCCCTTTATGTTATCTGTGCACTATCAATCACATCCTACCAGGTGTCACCCCATTGCAATGGCTCAAAGTATATGTTCTGATCATCTTTCCCTTCTGGAAAAGCATCATCTGCTAGATTAAACCCAACAATATTGTCCTTTATATTCTACAACGCATGGACCAACGAGCAGGTCGGGATAGTGGTGCAGGAGCACCTCGGGATAGTGGTGCAGGAGCACCTAGGCTAACCTCCATGTTTGTTCATTTTGGCTTGTACTTGACATTAGCCAATTCAAGATAGGTTAGTTGTATTTCAACCTTAGGAGTTCTTAGCAATGTAGGCTAAGTGAGTTAGTCATTAGGACTAAGGTCACATCAATAGCCATTGTTTGTAAGTTTTCACATTCTTAGGCTTAGTTGTTAGTTGATGGATTGGAGTCATGAATGTATCCTAATCTCATAAATGAGGACATAGAGATACCATAGGGTCTTTAATGATCTTGTATCCTCGAAATAGAGAGGATAGAGGTCCTAAAATGTAGGGAGGAGGCATAATTGAAAAGATGCCAAAAGTTGTTATTTTGTTGTCATGACAACATTTGCAATAATTGCAAATGTTGCATGCCATATGGTTACATCAGATTATCCTTGAAACTAGGAGTTTGGAATCAACCAACAAGGCCCTACAATGGTGGAAGAAGTCATCTAGTGTATGAGAGACTCGAATCAAGAATTTAGTTGTTGATTGTAACAAGTTAGAAGTGAATAAAACTCTGCAAATTCTGAGTTTTTAGAAATCCCAAGGATTTTGTGTTGACAATCACATTGGATGGATTGATAGCTTGAAACTAATGATTTTTATATGGTCTTAGGTGTATTAGAGACACTTCCCATTTAGGAAATTATTTGATTAGAGTTAGTACACAGTCGTAGTTAAATTGTTTTGTAACTAGGAGGTTCACTAGTCCTGTCTTGACCAGTCAGTCAAGTCCCCCATGAAATCTAACCATGGGAAACACCTAAGGGTAGATGGAAATTATAGGAGAGTCAGTAATGTACATAATTATAGAGTTAGGAATCTTATAAGTGCAAGTTACTATTTTTATATCCAAGCACTAGGTGAGCAAGCATTGTCCAGTTAGAGGTTTGGAGGAGAAACAGTGAGTTTTCATGAGCAGGGGAAGAAGTTACAGTACGGTCTAAGTACATGGATAGTTAGGGTTTGGTATTACCTTGACATGCTAGGTTTTTTGAGTTCATGCCAATCAGTGAAGACAAGTTTTGGATGAGTTTTGTTTAAAGTTGCAGATTGTCCTGGTTTTTAGGCCTATTAGCCCTATAAGACCTAGTTTATAGGAATCCTATGTATGGATGACTTAGGGGTCTGAGACTTAAAAAATAATTTTTAAAGTGGAAAAGGGTATCTAGATATGGTCTTATAATTTTGAGGTCTTTGGAAAAGTTTTACAAGAATTGAGAAAAACATACTGTGTAGGGCTACAAGGAGATAAGCCTAAATAGGCCTCTTGAAGACACAAACTTGAACTCGACTAAAAATTGAAAGGACATCCCTCAAGATGGATTCTAAATTGATCAAATGCAGTGTCTACATGGTGGTGGACACCCTTGCAAGTGGCTCATGAAGTTTAGTGTGGAAATTGTCACTTAGACTCTTTTAGGTGCAAGTTGGAGAAAGTGGAGATTTGAACTAACTATAGGGTGTTTGATGCAGGGGCATCCGGAGATAACAAATTATTTCCCAGCTCCAAGATTCTACATGAATTTTAATAGTTATGTTGGGATAAATCTTATTTTAATAGTTATTTTAATGATGTCATGGTTGGGTTGAGTCTAGCTTTTAAATAGTATTTTAATGATGCAATTTGTCGGGTAGAAGTAAGTATTTAAGATATCATAAATAAAAGTTTGTAGTTATTTAAATGAGTTTAGAACTTGCTCTAATCGATCATCCAAAACCGTTAGAGAATTTTAGTGGTTTTAGAGAAATTAAAAGTTAGTTTGAACAATTAGTTATCAGGTCTTGGAAATATTTATATATACTATGTAAAGAAACCCGAGAAGGGAGCAGATTAGTAGAATAGAATGTTTACTATGAAAGTTTGAAAAGGAAAAGGATGTAACCGAAATTTGGAATAATGGAAAGAAGGAAGAGAGTTTCTGTAAGAACTTGAATTTGTAATTTTACATTTGAAACTCTCTGTTCTTTATTTTGAATTAGTTGAAACCGAAGTTTTATTGCAGCTGTTCATGGTGTATTGAATCGGATTGCATAGAAGTATAAATTGATAAGAGTATTATCAATTTTCTGTCTACAGTTCCCAGTCATAAATGATTTGCAGTCAGATTCATTGAATTTTAATTCAGTTTTAAGAGGTCATGGTTTTAATTGGAAATGATTTAATTTGGGCATCGATTTTTATTAAAGTTGAATGCTTATGGAAAGCGGTTTCCTAACTAGTTCGATAGAAATGGATGGTTCATAACAGAATTGCAGAACTGTTAACATTTTGAATTCTATGTTATGTGGTGAACGTTGTTCAAGTTTTAAATACTCTGTATTTGCAGACAATATACTTTAGTGGAGTTTATAAGATGTCTTTCAAAGTCTCCCTCTCTATTGATAATGTCATTTCATTAGGCATTGGTTTTCAAGTTAGTTGAAGTGGACTGGTTATGTATCAGCTTTGGGTGTTAATTAGACCATGTTGGTTATATGTATCAGTTTTATATTGCAGATAACGTATTTAAGAATCTGACTGTGATTTTTAAATCCTTAACGGTTTGCTCAAGAACTGTTACTCTACCATTATTATGGACCCCAAACCTTGAAACAGTAATGAAGAAGATGGTGGAGTGTTATGCCGTGTGGGGAGTGAAGGATAATGGCTCGATAGTCATCTTGGAGGAGCTGAGCAAGACGCGTGGGAAGTTACTGGTTTGAGAGAAATCCGAGATCATTTGCATAATGGTTCGGGGTGTTCTGCAACACGCTGACTACTAATCCAAATAGACAGCCAAATATCATCATAGTTTTTCACTTGGCATTTAGTATGATGAAAGGTGCTAGATCAATGCTGGGATCGTGACAGTCCGTGAATGGCCTGTGAAAAGTGTAGTATGTTGAAGAAGTCTCTGAATGTTCTGAGTAAACAACAAGACATGCAACAGTCATTCTGGGTTGGTGAGTTAGTACAGTAAGCGAGTTGTAGAGTTTAGATGGTAAATGTTATTTGTAATGATGTCTAAAAAGTCTACTGCGAAGTTGAGATTATGGATTTGATAAAAGAATGTGAGCCTCTACTGAATGTCAATAGAGAAAGAAAGTAGGATATGCAGATTTGAACCATTGCTTGATTGCTCTGCATGAGTGTTAGTCTTTCAAAGGGTGAAGCACAAGTGGAGACTCTTAGAGGAGAGTGAGATTAGGACTTAGTTAATGATCTAAGCCTAATAAGGACCTAGAGGAGATTAGGATCCTTGAAGAAGATAGAGAAGATCTTCTTAGTAGATTGTGCAAGCAAGCCCATTGGAACACTTACATCATATTGGTATCAGAGCCAGGTTAAAGATTAGGCTTGTGGTGGATGTTTCAGCCTACTAAATCAGTGGGAGAGAATACACCTGGAGGATCAAAAAAATAAAAATTCATGGTGACTAATGCTGAGTTAGCCAAAAAGGTGGAATAACAAGAAGAAGACAACAAGTTGTTAACAGAAAGGTTGTCTCAAATGGAACAACTCTTGGGAGAAGTCCAAGACAAAGCTAAGAAGATGAAGGATAAGATTGGCTAGAAAGAAGAAGAAGAAGAAGAAAGGGAGAAAGGAGTGGATATAGAAGAAGAAGCTCCAACCCCTAACCCTTTCAGTGACCAAGAACCCTTCTTAAAGGCATTGAAGGCTTTGAGTGGTAAAGCTTTGGAGGGTGTACCACTATTTAGTGGACAAATGGATCCAGATTCACTAGTGGATTGGATAGACAGCATAGAGAACCATTTTTAATGTGATGGTATCACAGAGGCCCAAAAAGTGAATGTGGCCAAGTCAAGATTGAGAGGTTCAGATCTCACATGGTGGAAGTTTGTTCAAACTGAAAGAGAGAAGGAAGGAAAGAGTCCTATAGCCACATGGAAGGGCATGGTGACTAAGATGAAGCAGACCTATTTTCCTGATGATTATGAAGTCCAGCTACATAGAAGGAGACATAATCTCAGACAGAAAGACTTAGATGTCCAAGACTACACTGAAGAGTTCCAAAAGTTGTGCCTATGGTCACAAGTGGTTGAAGATGAAAGCATCAAGCTAGCTAGGTATATGAATGGACTTAAATGGTCTATTCAAGAAGACATGATTCTAGTGAACTTCAAAACCATCCACCAATTCTATCAAATGGCCTTGAAGATAGAAGAAAAAGGCAAGAGGAAGCAAAACAAAGTTCTAAAGGAAGAGGTAGAGGAAGAGATAGTAGAGGACAAAGAGGTGGATATGGTGGGAGGAGTTCAGAATCAAGGACCCAAGGAGAAGTCAAATACAATGAATAAAAAGAAGCAAGTTCTAGTAGAGGTGGTAGAGGAAGGAACTCCAATTTCAGAAGTAGAAGTAGTGGACAAGGAAGAGGCAAATACTTTGCCAATATGAAATGTTACCATTGTAACCAAATGGGACACCCTACCTATAGGTGTCCAGAGAAGAGTAATACTTCTCAAGGAGGTAACAAGAGGACTAATTTGGTCCAAGAAGACACAAGTGCAGCTGATAAACACCTTGAGGTGCCATTAAACTTAGAGGAAGGTCAGAACCTCATGATGAGGAGAACATTGATCAAGGAGCCAATCAAGGAGGAGCCAAGACAAAGGAGATCTTTGTTTAGAATAAAATGTAAGGTGATGGGTAAAGTATGTAGGGTTATCATAGACTTAGGTTCTACTAATAATATTGTATTAGAGGAAGTAGTTAGCAAGTTAGGCATGACAAGGATACCTCATACTCATCCTTACAAGGTAACATGGCTCAATAAGGGATAGCATGTCTTGGTGAATGAGAAAGCATGGGTGGAGTTCTCTATAGGGAGATATAAAGACAAGGTACTGTGTTACCCATGGATGCATGTCACTTGCTCCTAGGCAGGCCATGGCAATTTTACTGACAAGCTATACATGATGGAGTGAAGAACTCCTATACTTTTAAGAAGGATAACATGACTTTCAAAATTCAGTCATTGTTAGAAGATGTAGAGGTGAAGACAGTTGGTCCTAATGTACTAATGGTGAGTGAGAAAGAGTTCTTGGAAGCCATAGAGGAAGGAGAAGGGGTTGTTTTTGCACTAATGTTGAAGCCTAAGGAAGAGGAAGACAAAACAGTGAAGAGGACAGAGCTGCCACAAGAGATACAAGAAATGTTGCAGAAGTATGAAGGTATAGTAAGTGATGGACAGCCATCAACCTGTTGGAAATATTCAGGACTAACCAAGTTACTGAGAGGGGAGGGGTGAATCAGTAACACTTAAAACTTTAAAACATTTCTGCACTTTTATATTCTCTAACCATTCATTCATTTAATCTACTGCA
>MU225820.1:4311322-4346848 GCA_018584345.1 Thuja plicata | reverse complement strand
ACCTCAAGCATGTGGAATTAGTACTCAAGAAGCTACATGAAGAGAAGCTCATGATTAACTTGGAGAAGTGTGAGTTCATCAAAACTGAGCTAGTGTACCTAGGATTTGTTCTATCTCATGGTAATCTCAAAATGGACAAAAGTAAAGTGGAAGCCATCATGAATTGGCCTACTCCAAGGACAGCAACATAGGTAAGGAGTTTTCATGGCCTTGCTTAGTATTATACAAAGTTCATAAGGTAATTTAGTGCTATTTGTGCTCCAATGTTGGATACAATCAAAGGAGGAATGAAGACCAAGTTCATGTGGAATGAACAAGCCAACAAGAGATTTGAGTTGCTGAAGGAAAAGATTGCTACACAACCAATGTTAGTTTTGCCAAGCTTTGAGAAGCTTTTCACAATTGAATTTGATGCAAGCAACATAGCCATTGGGGCTGTCCTAAGCCAAGAGGGTAGACCAGTAGCATTTCACTCTGAGAAGTTGAGTGAAGCAAAGAAGAAGTATTCTTCTTATGACCTTGAGTTGTATGCATTGGTTCAAGCCTTGAGAAAGTGGAGGCACTGCTTTCTACCCAAGGATTTCATTGTCTATTCAGATAATCAAGCCTTAAGTTTTCTGAATTCTCAAGAGAAGTCAAGCCACAAGCACATGAAGTGGGTTGAGTACCTACAAGCTTACACCTTTAACATCAAACATAAGAAAGGTGTCCTCAACAAAGTTGTTGATGCATTGTCAAGAAGAGCTCTTACCATCCAAGAGATTTAGTTTAAGAGCATGGGAATAGATCACTTCAAGGATCTATATGCTGAAGATGAGGATTTTGCAGACATTTACAAGGTATGTGTTGAATAAAAGAACCATTTCCATAGTGAGTATGCTGAATATACTTTGCAAAGTAACATTTTGTTTAAAGGCAATAAGCTATGTGTCCCTAGAGGTTCCATCAGGAAGAACATGATTCAAGAGAAGCACAATGGTGCATTGAGTGGTCACTTTGGGATCACAAAGACACAAGAACTGGTTCAAAGATTCTACTATTGTCCAAGGATGAATATTGATGTCAAAAGGTATGTGGAGAGTTGTATAGTGCGTCAAAGAGCCAAGGGTACTTCATCAAATTCTGGCCTTTATCAACCCCTACCTATTCCTACTAGACCATAGGATTGCTTGAGCATGGAATTTGTAGTTGGGTTACCCAAAACAAGACAAGGTATGGATAGTGTGTATGTAGTTGTGGATAGGTTCAGTAAAATGGCTCACTTTGTGCCATGCAAGACCACTAATGATGTCATCCAAATAGCATCTCTATTCTTCAAAGAGATAGTAAGAATCCATGGGTTACCTTAGAGCATTGTGTCTGATAGAGACACCAAATTTATGAGTCATTTTTGGAAGACTCTTTGGCAAAGACTAGGCACTAATTTATCCTTTGGATCTGCCTACCATCATCAAACTAATTTCTATACCAAAGTCATGAATAAAATCCTTGGAAATATACTAAGGTGCTTGACAAAGGAGTACAAACAACAATGGGATCAATTGATTGGATAGGCTGAGTATGCCTACAATGACACCATCAATAGGTCAACAGGGAAGAGCCCCTTTGAGGTAGTGTATGGAATACACCCTAGAGGAGTCTATAAGTTGAGAGACTTGAAGTATAGAGTGAAATAAAGTGGATATGTAGATGATTTTTCTCAAACTATGCAAGAGATACATGATACAGTCCAGAAAACCTTGACAGAGAACACCTTGAAACATAAGACAAAGGTTGATGAAAGTACAAGGACAGTTGAGTTTAATGTGGGTGACATGGTGATGGTACATCTCAATAAATCAAGATTGCAGAAGGGATTCCCTCACAAGTTGCAGATGAGAAGGATAGGCCCTTGTCCTATCATGGCTAAGTATGGTGATAATGCATTCAAAGTTGAACTCCCGGAAGACAGTGGACTGTCACCTATCTTCAACATTGCAAACTTAGCCCACTACAAAGGACCAAAGCAATACTTGGATCAGAGTCTTCAAGAAGTATTCAGAGATGTGGAGGAGTTACAATTACCATCAGATACAGTCACAGGAGCTCACAGCATACTAGATACAAGAGTGTACAAGAAGACTAGAACCAAAGAGTATAAGGAGCACTTGATTAAAAGACATGATCAAACACATGCAGATGCAATATGGTTCAAAGAATCAAAATTCAAGAAGATGGGGATTGATCCAGGCATCCTCAATCCAAGGATGGATTGATCTTTTTATTTTGGGGAGGATGGTGCAGGAGCACCTAGGCTAACCTCCATGTTTGTTCATTTTGGCTTGTACTTGACATTAGCCAAGTCAAGATAGGTTAGTTTTATTTTTACCTTAGGAGTTCTTAGCAATGTAGGATAAGTGAGTTAGCCATTAGGACTAAGGTCACATCAATAGCCATTGTTTGTAAGTTTTCACATTCTTAGGCTTAGTTGTTAGTTGATGGATTGGAGTCATGAATGTGTCCTAATCTCATAAATGAGGACATGGAGATGTCATAGGTTCTTTAATGATCTTGGATCCTGAAAATAGAGAGGATAGAGGTCCTAAAATGTAGGGAGGAGGCATAATTGAAAAGATGCCAAAAGTTGCTATTTTGGTGTCATGACAACATTTGCAATAATTACAAATGTTGCATGCCATATGGTTACATCAGATTCTCCTTGAAACTAGGAGTGGTTAATCGACCAATAAGGCCCTACAATGGTGGAATAAGGAATCTAGTGTATGAGAGACTCGAATCAAGAAGTTATTTGTTGATTGTAACAAGTTAGAAGTGAATAGAACTCTGCAAATTCTGAGTTTTCAGAAATCTCGAGCATTTTGTGTTGACACTCACATTGGATGGATTGATAGCTTAAAACTAATGATTTTTCTCTATTCTTAGGAGGATTAGAGACACTTCCCATTTAGTAAATTATTTTATTAGAGTTAGTACAAAGTCATAGTTAAATTGTTTTGTAACTAGGAGGTTCATTGGTCCTGTCCTAACCAGTCAATCAAGTCATGGCTCCCCCATGAAATCTAACCATGGGAAACACCTAAGGGTAGATGGAAACACTAGGGGAGTTAGTAATGTACATAATTGTAGAGTTATGAGCCTTAGAAGTGCAAGTTACTACTTTTAGATCCAAGCCCTAGGCGAGCAAGCACTGTCTGGTTAGAGGTTTGGAGGAGAAACAGTGAGCTTTCATGAGCAGGGGAAGAAGTTATAGTACGGTCTAAGTACATGGATAGTTAGGGTTTGGTATTAATTTGACATGATAGGTTGGTCAAGTTCATGCCAATTAGTGAAGACAATTTTTGGATGAGTTTTGTTTAAAGTTGCAGACTATCCTGGTTTTTAGGCCTATTAGCCCTATAAGACCTAGTTTATAGGAATCCTATGTACGGATGACTTAGGGGTTTGAGACTTAAAAAATCACTTGTAAAGTATAAAAGGGTATCTGGATATGGTCTTATAATTTTGAGGTCTTTGGAAAAGTTTTGCAAGAATTGAGAAAAACATATTGTGTAGGGCTACAAGGAGATAAGCCTAATTAGGCCTCTTGAAGACACAAACTTGAACTCGACTGAAAATTGAAAAGAGATCCCTCAAGATGGATTATAAATTTATCAAATGCAATGTCTACATGGTGGTGGACACCCCTGAAAGTGGCTCATGAAGTTTAGTGTGGAAATTGTCACTTAGACTCTTCTAGGTGCAAGTTGGAGAAAGTGGAGATTTGAACTAACTATAGGGTGTTAGTCTTTCAAAGGGTTAAGGAGAAGTGGAGAATCTTATAGGAGAGTGGGATTAGGACTTAGTTAATGATCTAAGCCTAATAAGGACCAAGAGAATATTAGGATCCTTGAAGAAGATAGAGAAGATCTTCTTAGTAGATTGTGAAAGCAAGCCCATTGGAACACTTACATTAGATAGATGGAAAATAGGCGCAATGCCTCAAACATTATTTTTTCCACATATTTACCTTAAGGCTTTACACCCACCGTTAGATCCTTTCAAACTTATATGGCCTTTACTCTACCCTTGGCCTCAAAACTGTGGGTCCCACTTAACTAGGAGGACACGTATCACACAGACACAATGCCTCAAACTCTATTTGACGATCATCTCCGCTCTAAGGCTTTGCACTCACCATTGCATGAATTCTAACCTGATTGTTCTTTAATCTTCCTTACCGCTCAGCAGGCCCTGCCATATGCCATGTGGTGACCATGCACAATGTGTTGAGCACTAGATCTGGCTCATATTTATTTTGAGCTAATGTGTCCGCCATTAAGTCTAACTCATACTTGAACTTTACTCTTAACTAGAATTTAACTCTGAGTAGTTAATTTCCATTTATCTCTAAGTTTCTGAATAAATTATTTAACCTAAGTCACATTAAGATATTACGTGCACACCACATGATCAAAACTGCATTGACGATGCTTGCTAGATCTCTAAAAGAAAGCATGACTTTTACTTTTATCTAGCGATTCAACACCAACTACACATCTTAATATCAATCAACAACATGCGCGTAATATTTGAAACCTTAAAGAATATTTCACATCATTCCAATATTAAGAGATAAAGGTCATGCCAAGTCACCAGATAAGAAGAGAATATTCCTTGGCCAAGCACATAAAAAAATATTAAGCATGTCAGGACTTAAAAAAGATAAGAAATATTAAAGTGCATCCCGTCTGACCTAGGAAACATGACTTAGGGAAATAAAGATGACCACGCCGAGACATAACATATGGTGCATGACTTAAAGATTTAAGTTACAAAAAATTAACTTCAAATCAGAAGAGGTCAATGAAAGGTTTAGGGTTTAAGAAATATTTTGCACAAAGAATTATAGTTTTAGGCTAGAGACCTAAAACAAATTATAGAGACATAGAAAGAAGGCTTGGAACCATGAGAATATTTGAATGGGTCTAACATGGCTCCATCTAGGGATGTATGCCTCTTGTAGGCATATCAAGGATTTGGGACATCTGGGATAAGCAGACCACCTACAAAATAGGAAACCTAACCTAAAGAAACTAAAAACACACAAAGGATATTTACATACTTGTGGCTGAAAAGAACCTAAATTTGCCACCTATTCACTAATCTAAAAGAGTCAAATCAGTCCTGATGGTTTGAAACCATCACCAAATTTTTGATCCAGTTTTCCCTTATCATAGACAAAGAAAATTTATCCTTGCTCTGGAAACAAATTGAAACAACCACCTTCATCTATCTAATCAGATGCATTTCTATGTACCATTAGCTCATCATACATAAAAATATTAGCATATCCATCAATTGAGCTCAAATGAAAATTAGATAGGTGTGGAATTTGTAAAGTATGTGGCATATACATGTCACATTCATTAGATAAAGAAAAATCATAACAAATCCAATTCTTAGCATTTTTTAGCTCAATACCATACTTTGGAGACTCATTATACATATGGCTGAAAAAGGAGGCACTTACATTCTTCCATATTGTTGGATCCATTGTTTAGTATTCTATCATTGGTTTCCATACAAATATTTGAATTCCTTAAATAAATTTCTTGTACATCGATAAATTTATACAAACCAATATCTTGTAAGTTGGAAGGAGAGCACTTATCCACATATTCATCAGGTAACTACACATGTTGAGTAGTTGAAGGACCATTCTGAAATGATTTAATGAATGACTAAGAATCATTGCTTGGAATGGATGGCTTGGATTGAACTTCTATCTTATAAATTCTTGCAAATGTAATATCATCTAGTCTCAAAGCAATATTATCAAGCAAGTCTGCCATTTTGTCCTGACCTTTACCTTTCCAATCAAGGCCAAATGCATCAAAATTCTCCAATTGATCCTAAATAGCACTTGCATACTGCTTGAGTCTTTGATTATTTGAAATGTACATGGATCTTGTTTGAGAGATCACCAGCTTAGAATTTCCAACCACTCTGAGATTTATGATCTTGTGTCTTTGGGCTAACCTTAAACCTATCAACAAGGCTTCATACTCTGCAATATCATTTGTGCATGTGAATAGAAAAGTAGATGAGAACCTAAAGGTTTTACCACTAGGAGCTACCAATAAAACTCCTACACCAGCTCCATCTTTTGAGCTTATGCTATTAAATTACATAGTACACAAACCATTATGTTCTACAAGAATGTCCTTATCCTCAGATGAAAATAAATGTTGGACTTCATTTTCAACCTTAATGCCTCAAACCTGCAAGGAGCCAATATCAATATCCAAGAAACAATTCATAGTTTCATCTTCACTTTCCTCAATCATATGAGGGGTTCTAGTCTCTCTGGATACCTTAACATTTTGACTAGCAATATTAAAGGCTGAAAATTACAAGTCACATTGAATACTTCCTCCCATTGAAGCACTCCATTTTTAGGACAATAGCATACCATATTGGGGAGGGATGTCAACCACAAGGACACTCATTATTAGTACCTTCTCTGGATATGCAGCAAGTCTATAAGGTAGAGCCTTAATAGTACCTATGATAGGTACCTCTCTTGAATCCATTTCTTGACATCTTCCATGAGGGCTATCGACCTACAGTTTCATTGCCTTCATTATCTATACAGGCATAATAGTATTGGATGCTCCTGAATCAATCATACATTTTTTTAGCATCTTACCATTAATAACTAGAGTCAAGAAAAAGGGATACATAGCTCCCAAAGGAGTGTTGACATGATTTGTATTTAAGAAAATCTAAGGGATCTTAGAAATAATCTCTTCTGATTCCTTTTCATTTTTTGATGAATAGAGGCCTTTTCTATTAGAAATAATATAAAAAGTATAGTATTCACAAAAAAGGGATTGGGGGATAAAAAACCACCCTTTGAAGAGTCACACAACAACTATGTCAGAAGCATACAACTATTCATCAAAAATATATAAAATAAACCCTCAAGTTGCGAGAGTAGTAGAAGAAAAGGGAGGAGGATCTCTGTCATCAGAATTTCCCTAAACATTGAGCCTAGGGATCTGGTCTGGAAGTGATCATCCATCATCTTAAATTATTTTTCTTCATTCTTTGATTCTCCATCCTCCCTCCTAGGAGAAATAGAAAGTGCTAGGAGGGGGAATTTATCAAAAGTGGCAGTAGGCCATGCAGGAACATTGGCCAAAGGCCAAGCTGAAGCAGTTGTAGTAGAAACAAGTAGAGGAGGCCAGCCAACAGATACAACCCTCTAAGTTGGAGGAGAGGCAGATTGGTACTACCAAGACCATATAATTCTAGAATGCCTGGAAGAGGAACTTTTTCCATGATGACGGCCTCAGGGTGTCAGCCAAGAGGGAATCCAGTGGCACCCAAGCTACAGTACAAGGGGCATTGCCCCAATGCTGCAACAACTCCTATAAATGGGAAACCTCAAGGGCCACCTTATCATCTTGCACTTGAATCTATATCATGACATTATTACATAAACATGCCTTAGCATAAAGAGAAATAAAGATATCCAGAAACCTGTGAGTAAAAATAATAGTATTTCATTCTTTCCATAAAGAAAAAAAAATCTCCATCCTGAAAGCATGTCAAATATGGGTATACTAGGAAGGAATTCTGAGTGAATCACCTAAGAGCACCATATGCCAGGAAAAAGGCTCAGGCCAGAAAGGCATAAAACATTCATGTATATAATTCCAATAGTTCTGAGCCCGACGAAAAAACCAAAAAATATGCATAATGGTTTCAGAACGCCCACAAAAAGGGAATTTAGGATCAGGCACACCCAAATGCTTGAGTCAAGCTCCCAAAGGCAAACCCTGGTAAAGAAAACACTAATAAAAATGAGCAATCTTGGGCTCATTAATAGCATCCCAAATATTATGAAAATGTCAGCTCCAAGTTTTCTGTGAAGATGAAAGGTGTCATCGATGATTGAGATAATCAATCTTAGGTAAATGAGGTGCAAGACAAGAATACCCAAGCTTGGGTTTGTAACAGGTAAATGGAATATCAGGGTACCATTTCCAGTCTTTCCACCAATGTTTAACTGACTGAATTCCTAGTTTATGCAGGAAATGAGGCGGAATAGCCGAGACAAGCAAGTCAAAAGTCTAAAAATCTAGGCAGGTGAGCCAAAACTAAACATGGAGATAATCCCAAGAGCGAAGGCTCATAGTGGCTCTAGAAAACAAATCCTTGGGCATTTGAATGCCATGTTTTTGAAAACAAAGAGCACTCATCCTTTGGATTTTGGCCAAAGGAAGCCCTTGCTGAGAAAAAAGAGGGGACGACCAAATATTTTGCTAATTGAGAGAAAGAGCATCACAAAAACCATTCCCAACACAGCAAAGCCAAGGCTTGATAGCTTCCCAGGCTCCCCAAATACTTTTAGCAACAAAATTACCCTAGATATAAATAAGTTTCTTCATAACTAGAAGGGTTTGAAAGCCAATCCCCTTCCAAGCAGACTTGTGCAAGGGATACCCTGAAGAGATGCAATGTCAAAGAAAAATTTTCCAGGCCTCATTTCCTGTGAGACACTACATAATGCATTTCACACAAAGGGCCAAACCTTGTTTCTGAGTATCTAACAAACCAATCTAACTAGAGGCCTTAGGGAGATAACAAAATTCCTAGGCCACACTGTGAAATCCATGATGATAAACACCAGAAGTCCAAAGGAAATCCCACAGCAATTTCTCGAGCTTCTAGTAAGAAGATTTTGAAGGAGCATAACAAGAGGAGTAGTACACATGTGTAGCAACCAATACTTTGGAGTAGATCTAAAACTTCCCAACAAGAGAGAGCAGCTTGGTTATCCAATAGGTAATCTTCTTTTCAATTTTAGCTAAAATAGCATACCATAACTCTGTAGAAGTAGCTTGAAAGGAAAAAGGAATGTCAAGGAAATAAAAAATTTCCCCATGTTGAATCATGGACCATCCAAACTGAGAAAACCAGGGCAGATTGGGAAGGGTAGATTGCCTAAAGCATAAGGTTTTATGCCACTGGATGGCAGAACCAGAGGCCAGACAAAAAGTGTCTAAACACTACAAGGTTTCCTTGATATTTTCTTCATCCTCTTCAAGAGGGAGAAAGGAATCATTAGAAAAATGGCCATTGACCAATTGCTAGGTAGAATCTAGTAAAGAAATCCCATAGACTCGACCCATAGAAATGGAATGACCTAACAAATAGCCAAAGCCCTCGGCTGCCAGAACATACAAGGCAGGAGCCAGAGGACAACCTTGTCAAATGGATCAGAAAATCCCAAAAAAGCATCTGCACAAATTGAATAAATCTAGGGCCAAAACTAAGAGCATGAAGCATAGCTAAAATAAAAGGCCATTCAATGCGGTCATAAGCTTTAGAAAAATAAATTTTAATAAAAAATGATTTATGGTGATACTTACAAGACCATTCCATATCTTCCCAAATTGCAATGATATTATCAAGAATAAATATTGATTTGATAAAGCCAGTTTTCTCCGACCGAACAATTTGAGGTAGGATGTGATGGATCTTGAGAGCCAGAGCCTTAGCAATGATCTTGTAAGAGACATTGAGCAAGGTAATAGCCCACCAATTATAGATATCCTCTGGGTTCCTAGATTTGGGAATGAATTTAATATTACCTTTGTTGATGATTTCCCCTAGAGACTGGGAATGGTAGGCTTTGAGGTAGACCTAGTGCAAATTAGGACCAATAGAATCCCATACGGATTTATAAAACTCATAGGGAAAGCCATCACATCCTGGGGCTTTATCATCAGCCATGGAAAAAATAACTTCACGAAGATCCTGTAAGGTAAGAAGTTGATCCTTTTTATCAGATTTGTTCTTGATATTCCCTTTTTTCTCACTTATTTATAACTTCAGACTACTTGTGGAAGAAACACTATTTACCCATGAGAGGAATTTCTCCTTATGTTCTTATATTCTCATCATTTCTAAAAGGGAACCCTAACAGTCATTTTTGTTAATAATTGGCCCACATCAATAGGAATATATTTTATATCGGAGATGTCTTGCTTCATAGTAACAACATTTTCATCTTTAACTTGAGTATCCAAGTTTGGGTCAATTGCTTTATTATCCTTTTGCAAATAAGAGACATTTATCTCTGGGGTCTTTGCCTTTATCTTATGGACATCAATTGAACTATGTAACTTCTCCTCTTTTCTAAACTATATTTTATTTACACCCTTAGTAATATTTTCTTTCTCTGATGTCTTCTTAGGGCTTGCTCTTGTTTCCTTAATAAACATACTAGCTGGTCGTCCATCTACATTACCAACTGTCATATTTCTCAAATTATAGCTACTATTTTCCTAAGTAACCATGTCTGCAATGATTTAAGAAATCTTTGCATCTGAAGATCTTCTTACTACAAAAGGTTCTTTTCCCCTTGCAACATTACATGTTATATCATCAACCCCTTCTTCATCTTCCTCAGAAAGAAAGAAACCCTGACCCTCAGCTTGATCATTAGATTCCCCCTCACTATTTAAATATGAAGAAGTCATTGCATTTCCAACATCATCATATAGTTTTTCTTCTTCTTCTCTTTCTTGTTGGGTCTGACTGGTAGACATACTTAGAGAAACAACACAATTATCAAGATTATGGGTTAATTGACAAGCCTCACACTAATAATCCTCATCAAAAGTGTTAAGTGAATTTCTTTGCACAAGATCAGGAGTCCTATCATTAGGCTTGTCCCTCTTTTGTGGGATAATAGGTTTCCCATCTTTGAATTGGATATTATATGAGTAGTTTTGCATCCTAGGCTACTGAGTGAAATTGTTAAAAGATGGCCTATTTTATTTGGAGTCCTACTATCCTTGTTTTTGGATTCTTTCTTATTTATCCTAGTAAACTTCCCATCTTCCCTTTTACCCATTTTTCTTGATACCCCTCTATTGATTTCTATATTGACAACAATCTTATAAGCTTCAATAAGTCTTCTTGGATTCTTGTCTCGAAGAGAATAACCCATTGAGGAATCAAAAGTATTTAAATAGGTAACAAGACATACCTCCTCATCAAGCCTCATTTTTTGAAAAAGCCTATGCATAGCCTTTTGGAATCTTGTATTGAATTCAACAACTCCCTCATTAGAATTTTTTTTGATGTTTTTAAATTCATTCAATAGAAATCCCTTGTTGGTCTTATCACCATATTGATCCTGAAAATAATTTTTTAATGCATTCATAGATCCCACTGAATTATGAGGTAATGCATCAAACCAATCCCTAGAATCCTCAACTAGAGATAGAACAAAAATATTTATAATTACATCCTCATGTTTAATATCACAATCATCCATGGTATGTGTAAACTTCTTTATATGTTCCTCACATGTGATTACATTATTTCTAGCAAATTTAGGAAGCTTATCCCTAATTTCATTTGGAACTAAATTAGGATAGACAAGAATATTATGAAATGAAAATTGTTTGTACCTTTCTTCATAAATGGGTCTTCATTCAGAATGATAATTCATTTGAGAAGTAGATGCCCTAATATGTAATGTTTTAGCTCCTTTAGCACCAAGATGAGAAGACCCGGAGGACTGCATGAGAAAATCAATTTTCTTCTTCATCTCTAGAGTAGCAGCGTCAACTTGTGCCTTGTCAAGCATTTTTTCCATAATTTCTTGTTCTCTTTTAGATTTTTCAAGATCAATGTCCAATTTAGACATTTGATCTACTGGACCTTTGAGATTTTTGGGTTCATTTATTGTAACCCCTATCATTCCTGTCTTTCCCTTATCCCTAGGGCCTTGATAATCAACCACTTAACAAATGACAGGTTCTTCTCCAAGTCTATGAGGCCTTTCAACATAATCCATTCCATCCATGTTTAGCAATTTCCTCTTTAATTGATCATTTCTTATCATCTTTTGTCTTATCATATCTTCATTTTCTTTTTCTCTTTGTTGTTTGAGGATAAACTTCTTTTGGATTTCTTCTCTCAATTCAACAACCTCCTCATCAAGATCTTCTAAAAATGGGAGAGTGGTGTTAGACTCCTCCTCCTCTCTTTCATCAGAAGAACTATGATCTTTATATGAACTGAGTCCCAATTTTGTAGCCTCTTCATATTTAGAAGCATTTCCTTCTTGACTATGTTGGACTGGTCCTTCTTCTCTAATTTCCTCCTCTTTTCTTTCATTTTGAGTAAATATTTTATTATATTTTCTTTTTCTTGGATGATAAAAATTAGATGTAGTTGGGATATCATCTCCCAATCTCTCTTTAGGGTGTCCCTTTGCTCAAGATCTAGTATTTTTGTAATTCATATTAGAAAGTGTGTGACAAAATGATATTTTATTTACTCAGTACTGTTGCAGAGAAACTCAGAGTCGCCACCCAACACTAGTTGGGATCACAACACTAACTGATATGGAAAATTTCAAATAGAGAACTCCAAGATAAAATAATGACAAAGCACCAAACTTGAGTAACTCTATGCATCGAATGATCAACTTACTAGTCAGTTATGACAATTTCACTGCACTGTCTCCAGCGGAGTCGCCATCTTGTTGGTGTTTAAAACTGTTATGCTTTGAAAGAAACCAATATACCTTGAGAATAATGTTAGGAATGGTTAGCTCCAAGTATGAGAGCACTTCAATGTAATTGGACCAGCTATAGGACAATAATTCCCTCTACTCTTATGGCTCTACAAAACCAAGACAGGTGCACCTAATCGAGATAAGTATCCAACTTTCATAACTCTTTTCAAATCTAGATGTTTGCAATAGATAAATATAAAGTAAGTACTAAATGGTAACCACACACTTATTGACTCTTCACTACCATGTAGGATAACAACAAACAACTACAAAATATAAAAGGAAATGAAATGGTTTTTGATATAAATTTAGGGACAGAATATAGCCAAACCTATCAAACATATATCTCAAGAGAATATACTAATTCTAGATCAGTGCCTTATCCATTGGGTAAACTCCTATGTACAATACTAAAAACTAAAACAAACCTATTGGTATAGACTCAAAGCCATAAACATAAATATCACAGATCATACACTGCTTATAATATCCTTCTATAGATAATCCATTAGAATCAATGTAATATCCAAAGCATTTTAATTTGATCTAAGATCAAAGACTTGTGGAATACACATATTGATAAGCAAGACTTACATAGTAAGCTAGAAAACTTACAACTCAAAAGATAACACAAAGGAGAGACTTAAAATCTGATAATACTTATATTAAGTATGATGAAATCTAGTTTCTACATCAATATGACAAGGAAATAAAAAATAGGACAATATGAAAAATATCATACAACTTTCAATTCTATCTTAATATAGTTTGAACCACGTCTGCTATATCCTAGACTAGAAATAAGTATAAGCCTAATGCTTTCTACTTTCCCAATTCTTCAGCCCTTACTATATGGTGTTGAAAATCCCTTAATAGGAATAGGAATGCAATAAGATTTGGACCATTTAGTGTTAGGGTTTTATAACCAATCAATGCCATCACCAAAATAATTAAATTTTTGATCAAGTTGATACCCTATCTCTTTCCCTTCAATTTGAGAAAATCTATTCTGAAAATAATTTCCATAGTTGATGGATGTGAGCGTAGTACCCTAAAGTATAAGAAATTCCAAGCCATGACACAGATAGTAGCTGAACATAAATGCAGAAGAGACTAGCACCGCTATATGAATTTATCCATCTAATAAGAAACCCCATCTATCAACTCTAGTCTTTAAATGTACTCCACATATCATATTCCAGTCTCTACACCTTCAATAATTGTGCAAATATTGATCCACAAGATTAGATCGGTTCATTAATGGCTTTGAGACAATATATGAATCCACCGCCATGAAAAACCACTGAGAAAACATTTTAGATTTTTGAAATTCAGTTATAATAGTCACAGGTGGCATGGAAAGAGACTTGGATGGTCGAGATCAAGTCTTAGGATAATTTTAGAACACGGTTGTGGATTCCCTTTAAGTTATCTAGGCACTGTCGATCAGATCCTACCAAGTGTCACCCCATTGCAATGGCTTGAAGACTATCTTCTGATCATCTTTCCCTTCAAGAAAAGTTTCATCTGCTAGATCAAACCCAATTAGATCATCCTTTATCTTCTAAAATGCATGGACCCAAAAGAAGATTGAGACAGGTGGAAAATAGGTGCAATACCTCAAACATTATCTTCACCACATATTTACCTTAAGGCTTTACGCCCACCGTTAGATCCTTTCAAACTTATCCAACCTTTACTCTACCCTCAGTCTCAAAAATACAAGTCCCACTTAAGTGGGAAGGACACATGTCACACAGGCATAATGCCTCTAACACTATCTGACGATCATCTCCGCTCTAAGGCTTTGTGCTCACCGTTAGATGAAATCTAACCTTGCTGTTCTTTAAGCTTCCTTACCACTCAGTAGACCCTGCCATATGCCACATGGTGACCAGGCATAGTGCCTTGAACATTAGATGTGGCTCATCTTTCTTTTGAGGTAATGCGTTGACTGTCAGATCTAACTTGTAATTGAACTTTAATCTTAACTAGCCTTTAACTCCAAGCAAGTAATTTCCCTTTATCTCTAAGTCACTGAATAAATTCTTTACCTTGAGTCACATCAAGAGATTATGCACACACCACACATTCAAAATTGCATTAACGGTACTCGCTAGATCTCTGTAATAAAGTAGTACTTTGACTTTTATCTAGAAATTCAATGCCAACGACACATCTGAATCTCAATCAATGGCTTGCGCATAATCTTTGAAACCTTAAAGTATATTACATATCATTCTAAGATTAAGAGATAAAGGTTACGCCAAGTTTCCACATAAGAAGAGAATGTTCCTTGGCTAAGTAAATAAAAAAATATAAAGCATATCGGGACTTAGGAAATATAAGAAATATTAAAGTGCATCCTGCCCAACCTAGGAAACATAACTTAGGGAAATAAAGATGATCCTACCGAGACATAACATATGACACATGACTTAAAGATTTAAGGTACAAAAAATTAACTTCAAATTAGAACAGGTCCATAAAAGATTTAGGGTTTAAGCAATATTTTTCACAAAGAGTTTAGGTTTTAGGCCAGAGACCTAAAAAAAATTGTAGAGACATAGAAAGAAGGTTTGGAACCTTTAGAATCTCTAAATGAGTCTAACAACATGGTTGAAGAAGGGACAACATGTATTAGTTAATGAACAAGCATGGGTTGAGTTTACAATAGGAGGATATATTGATAGGATTTTGTGTGATGTGCTACCTATGGATGCCTTCCACCTATTGTTGGGAAGACCATAGAAATTTGATAGAAAAAAAATGCACAATGGGGAGAAAAACTCATACTCATTTCAGAGGGATGGAGTAACCTATAAGATCCAGTCTTTGGTGGATGAATAAGGGATGAGATCTAGTATTCCTAATGTATTGGTAGTTGGTGGAAAATAATTCCTAAATGAACTCAAGGGGGAGGTGGAGAGTGTTTTTTTATTATGATGAAGCCTAAGGAAGAGATGAAAGTTGAATGAGCACCTTTACCCAAAGAGGTACACCAACTCTTGGAACAATTCAAAGACATTTTTAGTGATGGATCACCTATAGTTTTACCACAACAAAGAATAGTAAGTCACCAAATAGATTTCATACCAATGTCATCATTGCCAAATAAAGCTACTTATAAAATGACTCCTAAAAAAAATAGGGAAATAGAAAGGCAAGTAAAAGAGTTACTTCATCAAGGTTTAGTGAGGAAAATCATAAGCCCATGTGCAATTCTAGTGGTGCCAGCATCCAAAAAAGGAGGTAAGTGGAGACTATGTACTGACTCAAGAGAAAATAATATAATAATAATTAGATACATATTTCCAATTCCTAGGATTGAGGATTTAATGGATTGACTTAGAGGAGCACAATACTTTACCAAACTAGACCTAAAGAGTGGTTACCACCAAATTAGGACTAAGGAGGGGGGTTAATGGATGACAATCTTGAAAACCACATAAGGGATATATTAATGACTTTCCATGCCATTTCGGCTTACTAATGCCCCTAGCACATTCATGAGACTAATGAACAAAGTGTTTAAGGAGTACATAGCAAGGTTTGTAGTAGTATACCTTGATGATATACTTATATTCAAAAATATCAAAGAAAAACTCCTTGAGCACTTAGAGATTGTGTTAAGGAGATTACATGATGAGAAGTTAGCTATAAAATTTGAGAAATGTGAATTCTTGAAGCAATAAATGGTTTACCTAAGATTTATGGTCTCACAAGGGACTTTGAAGATGGATTCTATTAAGGTGGAAGCTATACTACAATGACCTCCTCCAATATCTAGTACAGAGGTAAGAATTTTCCATGGACTTGCACAATTTTATAGGAAATTCATTAGAAGTTTTAGTACAATATGTGTTCCAGTATTAGATAGTATTAAGGGTGGTTTGAAAAATAAATTTAGGTGGAAAAGGAGGAAGATAAGAGGTTTTAAGTGTTGAAACAAAGAGTATCCACCCATTCTATCCTTGTTCTACCTAGTTTTGACAAATTGTTCACTTTAGAGTGTGATGCAAGAAATGTAGTAATAGGGGCTATTTTGAGCCAAGATGGCATATCAGTGGCTCTTTATAGTGAAAATTTGAATGAGGCCAAGAAGAGGTATTCCTCATATGACCTAGAACTCTATGCATTAGTCCAAGCCCTTAGAAAGTGGAGACACTATTTCCTACCCAAGGAATTTGTGGTGTTCATAGATAATCAAGCATTAAGCTTTATCAACTCCCAAGATAAGATGAGTAATAGGAATATCCATTGGATGGAATTTTTGCAAGCATATACCTTCAATATCAAGCATAAATAGGGTCAAATGAATAAGGTGGTTGATGCTTTGAGCAGGAGACTTCTCACAGTACAGGAAGTGCAATCACAGAGTATAGGGGTGGAGAGTTTCAAGGACCTCTACAAGGAGGATGAAGATTTTGTTGAGGAATACAAGGTATGTAGTGAATTAAATATTCATTTTCATACTCAATATGCAGAATTTACCTTAAAAATGGACTTTTGTTCTAGGGTGGTCAATTGTGTGTGCCAAGGGGATCTGTGAGAGAAAATCTCATTCAAGAGAAGCATAATGGTAGCCTTAGTGGACATTTTGGTTTGAACAAGACACTTGAGCTAGTCCAAAGGTTTTACTATTGGCCTAGGATGCATAAGGATATTAGGAAGTATGAAGAACAATGTATTATTTGTGAAAAAGAAAAAATTACTTCTTCTAATTTTGGTCTTTATCAACCACTACCAATTCCCAATAGGTCATGGGAATGCATAAGCATGAATTTTTTTGTTGGTTTACCAAGGACTAACACTAGTTTGGATAGAATATTTGTAGTTATTGGCAGGTTCAGCAAAATGAGCCACTGTATTCCTTGAAATATAACGCATGATGTCGTCTAAATTGCACATTTGTTCTTCAAAGAGGTGGTTAGTCTCTGACAGAGATGTCAAATTCATGGGCTATTTTTGGAAGACCCTATGGAAAATATTGGGAACTAAACATTCATTTGGATATGCCTATCACCCTAAGACAACTGGAAAAATAGAGGTCATTAATAGAGTCTTTGGTAACCTTTTAAGGTGTTTGACTAAAGAATATGGATAGGTTTGGGATCAAGTGATACCACATGCAGAGTTTGCCTGCAATGATAATGTAAATAGAACTAATGGAAAAATCTCTTTTGAAATTATCTATGGGATACATCCTAGAGGTTTTTGTGAGCTTAGAGACCTAAGAAGCACATAGGTTAGGAGTGGACATGTAGAATATTTCACTTAATATATGAAAGAGGTGCACAATCAAGTGAAGAAGACTTTGACAGAAGCCACTCAAAGAATTAAAGCTAAATTTGATGGAAGGAAGAAGGAGCTGCAGTTTGAAGTTGGTGACTTGGTTATGGTACATTTAAACAAAGCTAGGTTGCAAAAAGGTGTGCCTACTAAACTACAAATGAGGAGAGTAGGGCCTTGTAAAATACTAGCCAAGTATGGAATGAATGCTTATAGAATAGATCTACCTGTGGATTTAGAAATTTCACTTGTCTTCAAAATGCAAGATATAGTCAAGTAAAAGGGTCCTATGCCAGAGGAGGCTAGAAATGTTTCTCATATTGAGAAAGCCAATGTCGATGTGCCCTTACCACCTAAGAGCAAGCCACAAGAAAAAAATATTCTGGACTCAAGAGTGAAAAAGAAGACCAGACATGGAGTATACATGGAGCATCTAATCAAAAGGAAACAACTACCAAAAACAAAGGCTACATGGGTTGTAGACTCTGATTTTAAGAAGCTTAGAATTGATATTACACTACTATCACTAGGTGTGACTTAACTTCCTTTGTATATGGGGAGAATGGTGAAGGAGAACCTAGGTTTTAGGTTTGATCAACCCTCATATTTTGGTTTGGAAGACCTTCTTAAGGTCATGTGCATAGATAAGGTTGTGTAGGAATGTTGTAGATGAGCTTTTTTGCAATGTTGTGTTTTTGGGTGTGGTCAAATTTGACAAAAGGACCCTATACATGCTTTGGAAGCCAAACTTGGCAAGATGTGGGAAATGGCATGTAGAGTGCACAAAATGACTTAATTAAATTATAATTAGGTCTAGGGATAGCTTATAAGTATTTTGGAACCCATACATTGGGTCAAAGAAATGAAAGAAGCAAAGATGTGAAAGTTGTCTTTTGGAACCCATACTTTTGCAACTTTCCAATGTTGCATGACAACATTTGGAAAAGTTTAGAAAAATTCCCTAAGTGAAGTCATGGTTCAGAATAGGTAGTTTCAAAAAGTCTAGGGGACCTATTTAAGGACTTTTCAAGCATTGTACAGGGTTTGGACAAATTTTGACACAATTTCCAAGAAAGAGAAATAAACAATTTTTGTTTTTTGTTCACATTTTGGAGTTTTTGTTTTCATGAAGTTGATAATGGATTAAGGGACTTATTTCCCTAAATATATTAGCTACTTCTTCTTATTTCCTCATTCTGTGTATACTTCTTGTGTGTGTTTTATATATTTGACAGCTTAAGCAAAATCCAAGCTCTCTTGGCCTGTTCACTGCCAGTGTTAGGGTTTGTGTGTAAATAATAGCTCTACCATGAATTATCACCATGGAATATTTAAGTCACTTAGAGGATGGATATTAGATCCTATGTATATTATTTTCTCTTTTTTAAAGATGCAATAAGTTCCATTAGCTAGTTTTGAGAGCTTTCCCTAGGCGATTTTGTTAACACCCGGCTATGAGCAAGTTAAAGAAAATCATTGACAAAGTGCAAGATTGGATTGGTGTGAAGGAGAAAATGGTTGAAAAGTGTTGTTAGGGGACTAAATAATCCCTGGAACCAGAGCCTAGAGTTGGTGAATCCATTTTAAGTATGTTCCTTAAAACAATGCAACTAGCACAAAACCTAAGCAATTTGACCTAGTCTGGAAAAAGGACTGTACGGACAGCTTGGTGACCCTAAACCCTAAAAATCTTGAAGAGTGTCCAAATGGGTGTAAGTATCATTGACTTTTTTGGGGGTTTCTTTGTATATTTTTTAAGTTATTAAGATTTAGAGACTTAAATAGGACTAATAGGGCTACTAGCCCTTAAACCAGTGAACTTTGAAATCGATAAGTATGTGGAGAATGGGAAAAATATCCTCCATAATGATTGAACTTGTTAGACTGAAAGCCAAACAATCCTGCAAGGTTTCCGACAAGAACATAGTCTAAGTTGGTGTGAACTTACCCTAGTGATTTCAAGGAAGACTTTGTGTTACCTTTGATAAGAGGCCCTTGGGAATAGGAGACAGGTTCAAAGAGTGGTCTCCAAAGTTAGGGTTAAGGAGTATACCCTTATAAGGTCTAGGAAGTGACCTTGAGAGGAGTCAAGTTGAATCTACAAGAGGACCCTCCCTATTAGAATGAGTGGCTAGGATTTATTGGTTAAAGAGAATGGTTGACTTTTAAAATAAAAGCCAAATGAAGAGACAAGTGCCTAGTGTCACAAGCTCAAAATTTTGGAGTTGATCAATGTGATTGCACATGATTGGCTAAAATTTCAAGAAGAGGAATAGTGACTTTATAAAATAAACAAAAGTGTTTATTTAATAAATAGAGAAAATGAGCTTAGGATAAAGGTTTAATTAATTAAATAAATAATGATTTAATCTTAGAAAGAAAAGGATAATGAATTATTTAAATAAATAAAAATATTTATTTAAATAATAGATGAAAAGACTTAATGAATTAAATAAATAAATTATTCAATTAATAGAAGACATTATAATTAAATAAATAAAATATTTATTTAATTAAGGACAGTTTTAAGTGTCTACATTTTGGCCCTCTTTGATGCGGTGTCAAAATTTGGCATCGTGTCAAAGAAGAGGAAAGAGGAAGATGCCCCAATCATGGAAGAATGAGGAAGGATGATGGGGAGATAGCAGTATACCCCTGGAGAGGAAATTCGGGTTTGGAGAACATGGATGTGCTCTCAAAATGGTTATGAGGAGAATACGGTTTCTATCTCACCATCTACCCCAACCAGGTATCTTCCATCCTTCCATTCTACCAAATCTAAAGATTTTACCCCTTCCATTACACCACCACCACAAGTCCAAACACATCAAGCCCTTGTTCCAATCATGCTAACATGGAATCCTCTCCTCCTCTAGATCTCAAAATTCCTCCATTTTGTGATATTACTTCATCTCATGATCCCTCCCCATCTTTTGAAATCTTTCTTGATGAAGATCCCAGCCTTCAATACCAAGATACCCTTGCCTTCCTTAATCCAACTCATGACCTTATTCCTAATCATGATAAATACCTCCATTACACCTTTCCATTTGAAGATTCCAGCCTTCCATCCCAAGATTCCCCTCATAATCCCATATGTAATCAAGATCAAGACATCCCTTTTACCTTTTCATTTGAATATTCAAGCCTTGCATCTGAATATCCTACCCCATCCAATGATCTCACTCTATCCAATGATCCATTTCGTGTCCTATCCCTTAATCCCTATCCATGTCAAGATCAAGTAACTTCATCTCTTGAGTCTATTTCCTTTCATGATATCCTTCCATCCAAAGATCACATCATCCCTTCCACTCTACCACATAATCCTCCCCAAATTCAAGATCAAAGTACCCCTTCAACTTCATGCCATGATCCCAATCTATCCCAATATCCTATTATCCCTTCCAATCCCCCTCAAGAGACTAATCCTCTGTATGATCCTAATCCTCCACAAAACCCCATCACATCTATCCAATCTATACATGAACCTCATACATATAAGTTTGTTTCCTTCACCTTCATCTCTCATGGCTTCCTCCAAACACTTATTTTTCCTTCCACCACCCCTCCCCATTCACCAGGACTCGCATCATATTTTCAAAATAAAATGTATCACATTGGAAATAGAACTTAAATTATCAAGGAAAAGGTTCAGGCCTTCATGAACATAGCATATTAGAGCCTATCGAAATGAAGGCACATCTAGGTTCATATGGCCTTGGATACAAAGAACATGCTCAAGATATTGGTATACCTTCCATCCCCTCTAAGTTCAAAATACCTTTATCTAAACTCAAATGTTCTCATCCCCTATCCTCTAAATGCATTTAGGGCCCCTATGTTCCAAACATCATCCCTTCCTCATCCACATCCATTTTGGGTCCTTATGTCCCAAAATCAAACCCTTCATCCCTTCCATCCATTTTGGGTCCTTACATACCTCCATCCCTCATATCCAAGTCTACCACTCCATCATCTCCCTGTTAGAATAAATGAGAGGGGGGGTGAATCAGTGGTCTCAAAAATATTCCAATAAATCAACCCAAAAACTTAGTATCACAATATTAAGCCTCTAGTTATCTTCAGTCCTACAAGATGAATGCCTTCAAACAATCTTAACAAATAACTATTGCTCAGAGTTCACTGTTAAAACTTATTCTTACTGTTTATCAATTAGTAGTCTTTCATATACCAAAAAATAGTAAATTGCTTAGTGTATGCCGATCAATCCAAATTTAGTTATGTGTAATGCAAAATACTAAAGTAATGACTCATAAATACATTGACACGTGGATTTTTAACGTGGAAACCCTGTTAAGGGAAAAACCACTTGGGACTAGTAACCCAAAATTTTCACTCTTTAGAAGTGATCTCGGTGAAGAGCCAACCCTCTTAAAGGTTACAAACACATTGTTAGGTGTGAACTTGTTAGAGGATTTAAATAGAATAGTTTGTCACTTGATATCGGGAATCTGTATGCTACCTTCTATGACTAAACCCTAGTTTGTCAAATGGTATCTGGAATCTCATGCTAGCTTCATGATCAAACTTTTTGATACTCCTTGGGATGTATCTCAGTATAGAAGGGATTGTTAAGTCCTGCTTAGTTAAGAGACTTTCTGATTCAATGGTTAAACTTAAATAGTAAATGATCTTTTCACACATACAACTTAGACTTGCAAATTTTCAGATCTATTGTAAGCTTATAATACCTTTCTGATCAATGTATCTTTTCAATACCTTTGCTCCACTTCTTTCTGCTCGGTGATGTTGTGCTTCTCTGTTGCTTGGTGTCCACATAAATCTTTAGCTCTTTCCTTAGCTTGATTGAGCAGGACTGTATGAAGTTGTTCTTCATTAGTTTCTCTTCAGCATCCTTCTTCTCTATTCACTCCCCTAATTAATAAGGAATTAGATTGTCTCTTTATAGACATGATATCACTGTTTCTAAGTTCTTGACTTTCATTTTCTTGGTGTGATCCTCAATCTTAGCCAATCTTGATTTAAAGCTTTACTTTAGTTTTATCCTGTATATTTCTCCTTGACAACTGGATAAAATAGCTTTAAATATTTTACTTATCTCTGGCTTTAACTTGTCGATGACAACAATGTTAACAACTAGTTAACTCTATCTTTAGCTCTTTCACCCTAAGTATTTTGTCATTTCTAAACTTTTGTTCTTTTTTGTGTTTAACTCTTTGATAGCTTCAGACAACACTTCATTTCTCCTCGGGCATCTCTGTCAGGGTTGTCTGTCCGTTGGGCATCACTGTGAATTTCTGCTCATCGATAATGCTTGTGATTCTGCTCGTTGGTAATGCTTGTTGGGTTTCTTGCTCGGGAATCACTGCAACTTTTACTTTTGGGTTTCTCTGTCTGTCGGGGTGCATTGTCCATCGGTGTTTGTAGCCACTTAGTGAATGCTAGTTTTTTTATGAATTACTAAAAGCATAATATGTATCTCTATTATTCTCTGAAGTCTTTGACACTTTGTATATAACCGATCATATTATATCAAGTTGACATCAATGACAATACAATCCATTAACTGATTTAATGTCTTGCATTATCTTTCTTCATTTCGGTGATCAACTTAACATCTTCAAACATTCAATTAGTTATGGTTCATCAATATCTCCCTTTGGCATTGATGGCAACATACTACATTATCACACTATATTATTACTAGTATAATATGAAATATATCAAGTGTATTTCATCAATCTCTCCTATATCTTTTTTTTCTATAACCAATAGAAATGTATGGCTCTCGGTAAGCTCATATAGCTTAGATTTGTTTCTTGCTAAGTGTCTTTATTCAATCTTTAATCCCTTTACTAGATAGATGTAACATCTTTTGGTTATGTTTTTTATATGTGCTCTTCCTTGACTGTTCCTCTCCTTGATCATCTCTTTTCCCATTGATACCAATCTCTCCCTTAATATGTATTCTCTCCCTCATGTTACTTCTCTCCCTTTGATGGATTATTCATATGTAATCTCTCCCTTTGGATAGTGATTAACTCTCCCTTTGAATTCTTAGGAACTTCTCTCCATGGATAATGAGTGGATAATGATATAATCTCTCCCTTTGACAACAATGCCAAAATAGACTTTGATTATGCCAAAGTTATATCCTTTCACATTTTTATAATATATTCCTTGAATTTCCCTATCCATCAGCAATACAACTCTATATTAGCCAAAATTATCTCTGGTGTTCAGTGCAGATTTGTACCTTGTTGTATACAGATATATCTTTGCAGTCCATCTGTGTGCTTGCATCAACATGAATGATCTTCTAAGTATGTAAATAGGTTGATGCAATCTCCTAGTCATGTTACTAACTGATAGACAAGGGTTGGACCCCTAGTCTATGTCTCAGGTACTCAAATGTATCTTTTAGTAATGGCTTTGTAAATATATCAGCTAATAGTTTCTTTGATTTAACATATTCCAGTATCACTTCTTTTTCTTGCACTTTTTCTCTTAAGTAATGATACTTGATTTCTATATGATTGGTCTTAGCATGCATGACTAGATTCTTTGATATGTTTATTGCACTGGTATTATCACAATAGATAATCACTAGTTCAATAATCTTCATATTCATACCTTCCAGTAATTGTTTGATCCATGCAATATTTGAGCAGTTTGCAATAGCAGCCACATATTATGCTTCTGCAGTAGACTGTGAGATGCATCCTTGTTTCTTGCTAATCCATGTGACAATTTTGTCATCCATGAAGAATGCTCCTCTAGTTGTTCTCTTTCGGTCATCAATGTTTCTAGCCTAATCAGCATCTGTATAGACTTGAAGCTCAAATTTTCCTTCTCTTTTATACCATAAGCCATAGTCCTCTGTGTTCTTTAGATATCTCATAATTCTCTTGACAACATTCATATGTGATTCTTTGGGATTAGCAGAGAATCTTGCAACTATTCCAACTACGCGTGCCATATCAGGTCTGGTATGAACAACATGCATTAGTTTTCCAATCATTGATCTATACAAGGTCTAATTTACCTCATTTGATTTGTCTTCCTTTGTCATCTTACATCTTGTTGCCATGGGTGTCCCAACTAGTTTGGAATCTTCCATCTTGAATATCTTCAACACTTCCTTGATGTATTTGGACTGAGTGATATATATGCCTACATCTTGTTGAAGAATCTGTAGACCAAGAAAGAATTTGATCTCCCCAAACATAGACATTTCAAACTCTTTTCTCATTTCTTTAGTAAAGGATTTACATAAAATTTCATTTCCACCAAATATTATATCATCAACAAATATTTTAGCAATCAGAATATTACCATCAGTATCTTATTTTAAGTACAGATTGTTATTTTAACTTGTTCTTATAAATTCAATGCATATGAGATAGGAGTGAAGTATTTCATACCAGGCTCTAGGTTTTTGTTTCAATCCATACAAGGCTTTATGTAGTCTACATACCATGTTTCTCTTGTCTAGATCAACAAACCCTTATGGTTTTTCAATGTATACCTCTTCTTCCAGTATTCCAGGAATGTATACCCCTTGCATACTAATCTTTCTTTATTCCTTGTGAATTCTCCATTCTCATTCAGCTTGTTTTTGAATATCCATTTGGTACTGATGACATTCTTTTCATCAGGTCTCGGTACAAGTGTCCATGTACTGTTCTTCTCAATCTGTTCTATTTCTTCATTCATAGCACTGAACCATTCCTCATTTTCAAGTGAAATATTAACAGATTTAGGCTCAAAATCACAAAGTAAACATCTAGTGTTTAGTGACTTGCTTCTTGTTCTCATTCCAGCCTTCTTGTCTCCTATGATCTGATTATGTGGATGATGTCTTCTGACATACTTGGAAAGTTTTGGTCCAGCTCTTTTTCCGTCATTTTGATCATTATCTTGTCCTTCATCTGATCTCCATCGCTTGGAACATTATTTTGAGGATTTTCTTGATTTTTGGTAATTGCAACCTGATGCTCGGGTGCAATGTTCTGTTGCTCGGGAGTGATACACTGTTTCTCAGGTAGAGTGTCAGGTTCTTTAGTGTAAAAAAACCTATTGTATTCTTTTGGTTCTTTTATGCTTTCCTTATCATTCTTCTCTACAAATTCATCTATTCTTACATTTGCACTTTCAATGATCTTGTTAGAGGACTTGTTAAGACATTTATAAGTCTTTCTTTTGGTGGAATACCCTTGAAAGATACCTTATCCACTTTTGGAGTCAAGATTTCCATTTCTATCATCTTTCAAAATATAACATTGACTACCAAAAATAATAAAGTAACTTACATTGGGTGTGTAACCATACCAAAGCTCATAGGGTGTCTTCTTTGTATCCTTCTTCAGTTGTACTATGTTCAATGTATAGACAACAATACTAATAGCTTCCCTCCATAAATTTTGAGTGATTCTTTTCTCAATCATCAATGTTCTTGCACAATCAACAATTGATATGTTTCTTCTTTCAGCAATCTCATTTTGATGTGGTGTTCTTGGTGAAGAAACTTGTCTTTTAATTCCATGCTCATGGAAATAGTTAGTGAATTCATCATAAACAAATTCCCCTCCTCTATCTAATCTTAAGCATTTCAATTCCTTACCACTTTTCTTTTCTACCATAGCCTTATATTATTTAAACATCTTGAATTCTTCTGATTTATCTTTTAATAACATAATTGTCATCATTCTAGAATAGTCATCTACAAAGAGAATGAAATACCTATCACCATAGTAACTCTTTGTCCTCGTAGGTCCACATAAATTAGTATGGAATAATTCTAGAATTGCATTAGATGTATGGGCTTTACTCTTGAAACTAGACTTTGTCATCTTACCCTTTTAACAATTTTTGCACATGATATGCTCGAGCTTTGACATGCTCGGTAAGCCTCTTACTTTTCTTTTATTTCTTATCTTTATCATGTTGTCAAAATTCACATGGCATAGTCTTTTATGCCACAACCATACGTCTTTGTTTCTAGACATTAAACCAATGGTGTTAATCTCATCAAGATAGAAAAGGTTACCTTTTGTCTGTTCACCATTTCTGATCAACCTTCCTGACTCATTAAAGATCTTTGCCTTTTTATTCTCAAATGCTACTCAGTGACCTATGTTATTCAGTTGTGAAACACTCAATAGATTATAATTTAGTCCTTTTACCCAGTAATAATTTTCACATTTGATTAGGTTATTCAACATTATGGTTCATTTACCTTCAACTGGACAAGGTGTGTCATTAACCATTCTTACTGATCCACCATTATAGTATTCAAAAGTTTCAAACTTTTGTTTATCACCGGTCAACTGGTGACAGAAGCCACTATCTATAATCTAGACATCATTCTTACTAACCTTAGATATGAGTGCAGTCTCTACATACCTTTCTTATTCGTCTAAATCATCCTTCATGGCTACAAATACCATCTCAATGTCTTCATTAGATTCAATGTCAGTGTTTCTAGCTCTGTTCTCAGCTAGGAAACAAGCTTTATTCCCTTTGTCCTTGTAGTCTCGAGTATCTCATCTGTCAAATTGTTGTTTGCTTTGGTAATCTCTGTT
This sequence comes from Thuja plicata, assembly GCA_018584345.1. Taxonomy (NCBI): domain Eukaryota; kingdom Viridiplantae; phylum Streptophyta; class Pinopsida; order Cupressales; family Cupressaceae; genus Thuja; species Thuja plicata. Next base: position 4,319,401 of record MU225820.1, on the reverse strand, counting down.
ATCACCTCGCCCAAACTTATTTTCATATGTTCTGTCATTACTTATGTCATCTTTTATTATGTTAGGACATCTTGCAGCAAAGTGTCCAACATCTTTACAATTAAAACATAAAAGTGTTAATTTACCTTTTTATCTACCTTTGCCTCTCTGAAATCTTCTTTGCATTAGTTCTTCAATCTCATCAAGTCCTTGGTCATCACTATCACTTTCACTATCATTCCTCATAGTGTGTTTATGACTTGACTTACTTATTTTCAAAGAAGATTTGAATGCAGATTCGATAGATGGTAAGACACTATTATAAAAGTTATCCATCTCAAATGAAATCAGTCTACCAATCAGACTATCTAGAGTAACATTATTATTTACAACTGCTCTCATTTCTTGTATAGAAGATACTATAATACCATACACAGGCAGTAAGGTTCTTAGGATTTTACTTGCCACTGTCTCTTCTTCAAGTACACCTCCAACTCCTCAGATAGAATTGACTACCTCTTTGATTCTGTAGCTATACTAAGTGATATTTTCTCCTTCTTTCATCCTTAGGTCATCAAACCTCCCTCTTAGGGCTTGTAGTACATTAGAATCTCCTCCATGTACCAGCTTCAATTTATCCCACATTTTCTTTGTAGAGGTGCAGGTTTTGACATCTTTAAACTCAGCATCAGAGAGTGAGGAAGAAAGTTCTATCATCATGCAATTATGCTCATGCTTTTCTCTCAATTGCTCAAGTATGTGAGGTCCTGTAGGCAGCACATATTCAGTATCTAGGTGTTGAGTAACATCATTACCAATACCTCATAGGTGGAGTCTTATTCTTCTTTTCCATGATGCAAAGTTGTCTTTATTCAACTTGGGCACATCTCGTTTGTTCATCTTGTGATATTTTTCTTGAGCTGTTAAACTCCCTTTCTAAGCACACAAGCTCTGATACCAATTGTTAGAATAACTGAGGGGGGGAGAAATAGTGGCCTCAAAAATATTCTAATAAATCAACCCAAAAACTTAGTACCACAATATTAAGCCTCTAGTTATCTTTGGTCCTACAAGATGAATGCCTTCAAACAATCTTAACAAATAACTACTTCTCGAACTTCACTGTTAAAACTTATTCTTACTGTTTACCAATTAGCAGTCTTTCATTTACCAAAAAATAGTAAATTTCTTAGTGTATACCGATCAATCTAGATTTAGTTATGTTTAATGCAAAACACTAAAGTAATGACTCGTAAACACATTGACACGTGGATTTTTAATGTGTTAACCTTGTTAAGGGACAAACCACTTGGGACCGGTAACCCAAAATTTTCACTCTTCTGAAGTGATCTCGGTGAAGAGCCAACCCTATTAAAGGTTACAAACACACTATTAGGTGTGACCTTGTTAGAGGATTTAAATAGAATAGTTTGTCACTTGATATCGGGCATCTCTATGCTACCTTCTATGACTAAACCCTGGTTTTTAAAATGGTATGTGGCATCTCATTCTATTTTCATGATCAAACTTTTTGATACTCCTTGGGATGTATCTTAATATAGAAAGGATTGTTAAGTCCTGCTCAGTTAAGAGACTTTCTGATCCAATGGTTAAATTGAAATAGTAAATGATTTGTTCACACATACAACTGAGACTTGCAGATTTTCAAATCTATTGTAAGCTCATAATACCTTTCTGATCAATGTATCTTTTCAATACCTTTGCTCCACTTTGTTTTTCTTGGTGATGTTGTGCTTCTCTATTTCTTGGTGTCCATAGAAATCTTTAGCTCTTTCCTCAGCTTGATTGATTAAGACTGTATGAAGTTGTTCTTCATTAGTTTCTCTTCAGCATCCTTCTTCTCTATTCACTCCCCTAATTCATAATGAATTATATTGTCTCTTTATAGACATGATATCACCATTTATAAGTTCTTGACTTTCTTGTTCTTGGCATGATTCACAATCTTAGATAATCTTGATTTAAAGCTTTACTTCAGTTTTATCTCAAAGATTTCTCCTTGACAACTGGATAAAATAGCTTTAAATCTTTTACTTGTCTCTGGCTTTAACTTGTCGATGAAAACAATGTTAAAAACCAGTTAACTCTATCTTTAGCTCTTGCCAGCTAAGTATTTTTTCATTTCTAAACTTCAACTCTTTTCAGTGTTTAACTCTTTGATAGCTTCGGTCAACACTTTAGTTCTCCTCGGGCATCTTCGTCGGGGTTGTCTGTCTGTCGGGAATCACTGTGAAGCTCTACTCCTTGATAATGCTTGTGATTCTGCTTGTCAATTTACTTGCTCAGGCATCATTGTGACTTTTACTTTTGGGTTTCTCTATCCGTTGGGGTGCACTACCCGTTGGTGTTTGTAGTCACTTAGTGAATGCTTATCTTTTACGCATTACTGAAAGCATAATTTTTATCTCTCTGATTCTCTAAATTATTTGACACTTTGTATATAACTGATCAAATTATATCAAGTTGACATCAATGACAATACAATCCATTAACTGATTTAATGTCTTGCGTTATCTTTCTGCATTTTGGTGATCAACTTGACATCTTCAAACATTTAATTAGTTATGGTTCATCACTCCCATCCCTAAGAAAGATCAACAAAGAAACATGTCCTTGAATTCTTTCCAACATTCACCCTCTATCATCTCATCCATATATTCTCCAGACCATCCATCTTAATGCATCCATGCCATAGCTAATGGAACCAAATTGAATGTCAACACTAAAGTGCATAAAGTTCAAAATCCACAAAAATTCAAGGATGAATATGTCCCATCTACAACACATGTTCAAGAAAAGAAAATATGATCCAAAAGAAAGAAAAAATCAAAAGGCCACAAAGGCCCAAAAAGAAAAATTCAAAAGTCATGTGGATTCCAAAGCTACTCATTGAATCAATGCATATCAAAGAAAATTCAAACTTGGCATCCAAAACTTGCTAATCCAAAAGCTTCCTCCACTAATACGTCCTCCAATCCTCCATTTCCCACCTCTATTTTGGGTCATTACATCCCAAAATACAACTTTTCTCCTCTATATCCTTCAAAATCCCCTCCTTCGCTACTCCACCACCCTTCAAGGTGTGCGCTATTGTTGATCTTTGCACCTCCCTCATCCATTTATTCACAAGTCTTCCAACCTTCCATCCATTATCCACCAATCCTTTCCCATCCTTCCATCCCTTTAATCCAATCCTATGCCTAAATCCTTATCCTTTATCTCATCCCACAATCCCACCATCATCTATGAGCATAAAAAATCCCTTAAAAATAGAAGAAAAAAAGTTCCTGAAAAAATCTACAAAAAAAATTTAAAAATTAGCAAAAAATACAAAAAAATAATAAAATGTCTTGAAAAAATTATCGTCCTGGTGAAAACCTAACAAAAAGGCACCTTGATGATATAAAAAAAAAAAAAAAAAACATATCAAGAGATACCATCCATGGAACTAGATGCTTGAGTCCTTCCACCATCTTTCTCATCATGTATCCATTGTCTTTCAGATCTACTAATGTATCTCTTGCACTCTACACTTGGGGGCAAGATCCATCCATATTGTTTTACAATTCTTATCCTCCACATCCTAATTCTACCCTCATCATATCCACATACATCCTCCTTTTCCCATCTTTGATCTTGACTTTCATATTCTTTCCATCCCTCCATTGTCTGCATCCTCCATATCCCTTATGCATTATCCATACACTATCCATTATCCTATCTGAGTCCATCCAATTTATCTTTATTTTATCTTGACATCCTATCCATATCCTCCATCTCATAGTCCATACCTTATTTATTTCCTTCATCCACCATCCATAGTCCTGTATAAGTCCATCATCATTTTCATGTCTTTGATCTTGGTTATCACATGCATTTCCTCTATACATTATCCATTATCCTATTCCATCCATATCCTCTATGTCATTATCCCCTATCATATTCATACCCTCCATCTCATATCCCTTTCCACCTTTCCTACCTTTTCTCTTCATGCAAACTAGAGGCACTAAAACATTCATGCATTCTTTGGACAACACAAGCCTTTATCTCTCCCACTCATATCCCTTACACACCATCCTTCCATTTCATACATCCTTTATCCCCAATCTTTCCACCTTTCATTTTCCTACCTTTATTGTGGGGCATATAACTTCTTTTCCAGATAGTTCTCGGATCTCCATCCCCATCTTATAGTCCTCCATATCCTACCATTACCTATCCATTCCATCCATCTCCTGCCCAAACCATCCCTCCATCTTTCCATCCTTTCATATATCTTGGTTCTCCCTTGTCCTTGGTCTTAATCCATTTTCTCCTTCATCCATTCTCCTATCCAATCCCATATACTCAATTTGTCCCTTCCACATCCTATCTAATATTTTCATCATCATTTCATCTTCTTTAAACCATCTTGCCTATAAAATATATTTATCTTCTAATCCAGCCTTCTTCAAATCCAATTCAATCCACTTATCTTCTCATCCCCTTCTACCTAATCCGTGTTTTTGTATGAAGCCTAATCAAACTCGAAGGTTTTTGTTTTTTCCCCACTTTTACCAGCGTGGTTTCTCCCCAATTATTATTTTTATGGGGGTTTGGGGGCAATGCCCCCAAGATGGGGTCAAGGGGAAATGCCCCTTGTTGGGTCTTGCGGGGTCCAAGGGGCAGAGCTCATGAGATAAGGCGGGGTCAAGGGGCAGTTCTACAGAAGGCCAAAAAAATGAATTTATATTATAAAAGGGCATTGCCAGTTATTTTCTTCCTGTATTGGCCGACATATTCTAAAAATCCTAACAACTATAAAATTCCAAAAGAAAACTCACTCTCCCTTGCCCGACGGAGACTCTTGTCTGCCAATAGGCGTCTTGGTTGCTACCTCTTTATGGGGTAGAGTTGCACGTCTATTGACGAGGGGCTTGGTCATTGCCTCTTTGGGGGTTGAGTTTCCTGTCTATTGACAGGCAACTCGAATTTGGGGGGCACAGCCACCCGTCTATGGACAGGCAGCTCGACCCCTGCTCCCATTTTTTTCCTCCATACCCACTACATCCTTTTTTTTCCTTGGCTCCACCATGCTCTTCTTCTGCCCCTATATTTTTTTTTAATTTCAAAAATTCAAAAAATTCTTATAAAATTAAAAAAATGTAATAAAATCAAGTGCGATCAATCTTAATCTGTGCACTCCAACCTTATAATCTAGCATATCATTCTTTAATCATGTCATCATGTTAATCCGAATCAGCTAGTAATCAATTGATCCAATTGTTTAATCTAATCATCGTAGGATGTATCCTTCCCAAACTCTTTGGATGTGCATTATTCTTATTGTTAACATTGTCATCTGCAATCAATCATCATCAATCAATCAATCATCAATTGGTTTCCAGTTGTCTAGGAGCAGCATGTTGGTTTGATTTTGGTTTGTTACGCATGCTTGTTTGTTGCTTGTATATGTTAGTATTTTATTGTCCTTGATCCTTTATATCATGATCCTTTTTCTCACATACTTGTAACCTTGTCATCTTGGTTCTTTATACCTTGGTGCATATCGTCAAGTACCATATCAAAATCCAGGTTATGCTCCCCAACATTTACACAATTCATTTGCATTTTTTGTGTCTCGATAAATTGCATTTTAGATAGATTGCATTTTGCATAGTGAGGTTTGTTTTTTATCCCCTCCACCGCTCCCTTGTTCTTATTCTCCTCATATCCATTTAGAGGGAACATCTGTATTCTCCGAACCTGCATGTCCTCTCGAGGGGGCATACCACTACCTCCTCGTCATCCTTTCCTCCCATGATCAGGGCATCATGCTTCTAGTCTTATCCCTTTTTTCCACTATGTTTAATTCTTCTTTAATCTAACATCACTCTGTTATGCTAAATCAAAGAGGGGCAAAATGTAGACATCCAAAAATGTCTCAATTCTTTTATTAATTAAATTATTGACTTAATTAATTCATTTCACCTTTTTAAAATTAAATAAATTGTTAAGCCTCTTCCTCTATTATTTAAATAAATATTATATTTATTTAGATAATTCATTTAGCCTTTTCTCTTTTAAATTAAATAAATCTTATTTATATAATTATATTTTTCCTCTATTTATTAATAAACAGTTTTTATTTATTTCAAAAATTCACTTAGATTTTTCTTCTATTTTATAGCCAATCATGTGCAATCACATGGACCAACTCTAAAATTTTGAGCTTGTGACACTTGGCACGTGTCTCTTCATTTAGATTTTATTTTAAATGTCAACCATTCTCTTTAACCACTTAATCCTAGCAACTCATTCCTTTTGCCTCTTAATCTCCTTCACCCAAGGCAAATCCTACCTAACCTTTAATCTTAGCCACTCATTTTCCACCTCTTAATCCTAGCCCTTCATTTTCCATGTCCACTCCATAAAAGGAGGCCTCAATCCTCATTTTGCAACTAGTGAATGTCAGCATTTTGAAATTATTTGAGCACTTGCACACTTGAGCACTTTCGTTTTCATACTAGATTAGTTTTAATTTCAAATCTAGCTATTATATGTTAGGTAATGGAATAATTCTTAGTTTAGTTAGTAACCTCTTGCATTTGCATTCTTATAATAGGCTTTTCATTTGCATTCATCATTTTGTGAAGATTTGGGCTAGTTTCTCATACTTGTTCTCAATCCTTCACCATCAATCATAGTGGGATTTATTGCATTGTGTTGGGAGAGCACAACAACAAAATCTCTAAGAGAAATTCAAACAAGGTTTATTGGGTGCCCTTATTTTAACTCATTAGATGTTGCAGTAAAAATTTAGTTGCATTTCAAGTTTATTAGCATGCTTTGATTACTTTGTATTTCTTGTGTTTGTCTGCATTTGATTTGTTGTGCAGCTGTAGGTATTTTCATTGCATACACTCTCTATAAGGGTGGTCATGAGCACATTATTCTCCATCAATTGGAGCCATAAATGGACATGATCTAACCCATATAACATCACCTAACCCTAATCTGTTGATGCCATAGTCTCATACCATCTCTCTCTAAGACCTAAAATGAGATACTGGTTCCTGCATTCACAAACCACATCTGTCAATTCCTGTTAAAAAAACACATGGTCCAGCCTAGGGCATCCTAACACTCCCCCCATCCCCTATCTCTTGCCCCCAAATCCCTTCCCCCTTCTTTTTTTGATATATCGACGCAAATGTCAATTGATATGTGCAGACACCAAACGACGCATACATCAACCACCAGAGATGCCAATCCATGATCGGCCCTATGTGCACTTGCAAAAAAATTCATGGTTCCAAGATCCTTCCCCTTATCTCTACAATTATGCATGGCCTCTGGCTAAAACCCTAAGTCTTGATTGTGTCAAAATTGGCTTAAACCCTAAACCCTTCATGGCATATTCTAATTTCATGTTACTTTTCAAGCCACTTAAGTCTCAGGTTTTCCCATGTGTGCTTTATTCTTCTAGCCTATCTCTTTGTCGTGTAACCAAGACTGAATATTCTTTTTCATTCAATGATCAAGCACAGGTTGTCGATCAAGTTCTCTATAAGTTTTCATCTCATGGTTGGCACGTAATCTAAGGATAAAAGTCAAAGTCATGGAATATTTGGAGATTTTGCATGCACCAAAGATCTTGCTTCGTCTTGGTCTTGATCGCATGGTTGGTACATGATCGCTAGACAAAGGTGATGTTAGATTTTTTATTGGGAGATTCAGCATAGGTCATCGATGTAGATCTAATACTGTGGCTAGCGTGTGATCTTTGTAGAATTTGACAAACGTCAAATCTTCCCAAAAAACCTGCATGCAAACACTGCTACAAGAAAGAAGACAGAAGAGAGAAACAGAAGAGAATCAGCTATGGCGGCCGATAGGCCAGAGACTGCAAATGCATATTGACAGAAATTATGTTCTATATTCAACAATAAAATGATTTACAATCTCGATGATGATAAGCTAAGAGGTGAGTCCTTATAAAGGAATCACGAAACCCTAAAAGGGAAACAACTAGGAAATAGAAACTTCCTAAGTCTAACTTAAGCTAAGAGTAGATAACTAATAATTAACTGATTT
>MU225820.1:4300371-4311272 GCA_018584345.1 Thuja plicata | reverse complement strand
CTAACTTAAGCTAAGAGTAGATAACTAATAATTAACTGATTTAATTATTAGTAATACTCGACTACTCTAACACCCCCCCTTAAGTGTAACTTAGGGAGAAGCAAAAAAAGCTAAACTACTGCAGAAATCAGGAAAGAAGGGTCCCGGCAACTAGGCCTGATCAGGTACCCAAAACATAAAGGGAAAAGATGTCCCAGAGAGAGGAACAAGAATAGAGCAAGAAGCATCTCCGAAGCATGTCTGAAAACTCTGTCAGAAGATACTGCTGGAACCCCCACTGAAGTGCATGATTAGGTAGAGAAGACAAGTGTCTGAAGAGATTATCAATCGAACCAGGAAGCAATAGAACCAACAGGTGAACCCCCCCCATAATGCTGAACTGGGAGAGGTGACAGGAACACTGAAATGCAGTACCAGAAACAGCTGCAGAAGAAGAATCAGGAACACCAACAGTGCAACAGAAGCACACACACATAGGATAAAGGGCAGTGTCACAGATACAGACTACATGGGCTAATGTCGTGGAAGGTATGCTCACTTGACAAAAGTGGATGCGCCTAAAGTGGCAAATGCATCATAATCCCCCCATGGCACTTTATAACACAGTGCAAGTACATCAACCAAACCAAGTGTACAAGATCCAAAAATGTAGAAGAAGGAACTTTATCTCAGTGCATTTACAGAACAAAGATGCAACAGAAAGAGCATGCAAGCTCAGAAGTCAAAAAGGAGAGTGAACTATGAAACCAGAAGAAGAGATCCCCGGACCTGAAGAACCAAGCACGCCACCAGAGGGCATAAAATTCCAAACACGGAGGAGTGAAAACTTGGAGCAAAATCTGGAATAAATACCTCTGCCACTGAATAGTACACAGAATCAGCTTTTCGACGATATATCGTTTGCCGAAAAAGGAGTCCGGATGAGCCAGATATGACTCCCGGAAGGCAAAAAGAGACATCAGACTTCAACAGAAAAAAATGCTATTGAAACGGTGGAACTAAAAACCCTAACCTCCACCATCAGAAAGTGCTCGGAAAGAGCTTTCCGACGGTATATGGAAGTCAGAAAAAGACCCCCGGATGCTCCCTATAGAGCGAGAAACGTCCAGGTAGGTCAAAAAGGGCCCCAGGAAAAAAAATTAAGCCCCTGGGGCTAAACACAGTCCGGCCCACGGTCGCATGGCCCACGCAGGGGCTGGACCGGGGCCCTCAGTCGCTAATAGAACTGATGGCTAAAGACAAAAAACCCACGGGGATTATGACAAAGGCCGAGCGGAGCGGCCGGGCTGAGACACCCGCGGAGGTGCTGCTGAGTGGCCGCGGAGCGGCGGGAACCCGAGCGGAGCAGGCTGTGGGCCAGAACACAGAGCGGCGCCGGGCTGAGCGAGCCGGTGGGGCAGCGGGGGCCGCGCTGAAAGCCAGCGGGGCAGCGGTGCCGGTGGGGCGGCCGAGCCATTGGGAGGCGAAGGAGGTGAATACCGGTGGCGCAATGCGTTGGCTGCCGGGTGCTGGCCGACGGCGGTGGTACGCCGGCGGCACGCTGGCGGCGCGATGAAATATACATTACACGCGTTTAAAAAACACATAAAAAACACATTTTTTTTATGATTTTGCCTCGTAAACCGTGTCCGTACAGCCCGTAGGAGGCCGAAAAAATTCCCCAGAGGCCCCGGTGTCCAAATCAGACGTGCCTTATATGGATTCTAGGGTTTTTGGGCCTTTTGGATGCAATGGAAGTGTCCGTTTGGGCCCAAAATGCCTCCAAAAATAGAGACCCCCCATAACCACTAAAAGAAGCTAAAAAAGCTTCTGAAACCCTCTATGCTTCAATGAAACAGGAACAGCGAACAGAAGATCAGCTCTGATACCATGTAGAATTTGACAAACGTCAAATCTTCCCAAGAAACCTACATGCAAACACTACTACAAGAAAGAAGACAGAAGAGAGAAACAGAAGAGAATCAGCTATGGCGGCCAATAGGCCAGAGACTGCAAATGCATGTTGACAGAAATTATGTTCTATATTCAACAATGAAATGATTTACAATCTCGATGATGATAAGCTAAGAGGTGAGTCCTTATAAAGGAATCACGAAACCCTAAAAGGGAAAAAACTAGGAAATAGAAACTTCCTAAGTCTAACTTAAGCTAAGAGTAGATAACTAATAATTAACTGATTTAATTATTAGTAATACTCGACTACTCTAACAATCTTGAAGTAAACCATGAGTTAAGTTTTTCTTTCAGTGATTCAGAGACTCAGTTGGTCGCGTGATCTCCAAATAGACCCAAGGTCAAGGAAGCGTTACTTTTTTTGCTTGGTCGTGAGATCTATGAATGCACCTGGGGTTAAGTTAATCTCTCAAGATTAACCAAGAACTATTGATGCAGTGTTGATCATGTGGTTCACGTTTAATCTCACAATGAAATGGTCAGGTACATATATGTCTTGAGATTCAGCGTAGGTTGTCGATGCATTTTTTACCCAAGGGTGTCCGCTAGATCTCGCAATGAATTGGTTAAGTACAAATAATTTCTGAGGTTTCACGCACACTATTGATCGAGTTCCTTTCAAGTTCTAATCTAGGGCTGGTGCATGATCTCGCAATGAAATGAGCAAGTAGAGAAAGATTTAGAGACTTAGCGCAGACCGTTGATCATGCCTTAATCTTGTGGCATGTGCTTAATCTCTAAATGTGACCCAAGTTAAGTAAAATGTTTAGCGACTTAGAGATTACTCAGTCACTAAATCTCCAGATAGACCTTGGGTCAGGCATGGTTAATTTTTTAGTCAATCCGAGTTGCATGAATATGATTTGGACCGTTGATTAAAGAAAGATCTTGCGGTTTGCACGTAATTTCAAGATTAGACTTAGGTTAAGTAAAATGTTCAGAGACTTCGAGATCCTTTTAGTCCCATAATCTCCACATGAACCTGAGTCAGGATAAAGTTAAGGTGAGGTTTCCAAGGATCAAATCAGAGTCGTTGATATCCATGAAGATCTACGGGTTGTGCGTAATCTCTAGATAAAAGTAAAAGATTCTTTTTCATTCCAAGATCTAGCGCAAACCGTTGATTTGATCTTAATATTGTGGTGTGCGTATGATCTCCAGATGGAACCATGGTTAGTAAGGTGATCTAGTGACTTAGAGACAAGAGGAAATCAACTGACCAAGGTTAAAGTATAGGTTAAAGACTAGTTAAAGGCCAAGGACAAAGACAGATTAAAATATAGGCAAGTCTTGAAAGATCCAATGGTAGGCGTAAAGGATCAAAAGGAAGATGCACACAAAATATAATCATTAAGTCATTGTGCATTGCTATCGTGTGTCCAATTTGATTGTGAGCCTGGATAACTTAGGAGGATCTACAGATATGTTTTAAAGATATGCAGAGGCTTGATCTCGACCGTCCAAAAAAAATTTTGTGCCACTTGTGACCATTATAACTGTAATTTTAATATTTAAATCTTTGACTCATAGGGTTTCATGGTGGTGGACTCAGATATTTTATCTTAGAGCTATAAATAGTGTGATTTGATCTTATGGATCGATTCTGAACAGATGTTGAATACCAAAGGGATACAAATATAATATGTGGAGATGCATTTATGTTTAGACTTGACAGATAGAGTTTTATAATTAGAGGATAAATATATACAATGGTGCCTGGTCCTTTCTGTATTTATGTGAGATACTTTTAGATTCATTCTTGGGAATTCTTTGACCTCAGGGTACTGCGCTCACATCCATGGATTATGCCAAATTGATTGCAAATCAGATTTTCACAGATTGAAGAGAAGAGATAGGGTTTCAACTTGACAATAGAATTAAATGCTTGACATGATTGGTTGTAAACCCTAACCATAAATGGTATGAATATTGTAGCATTCTTGTTCCTATAAAAGAATATTTAAGACCATTTAGTAAGGGCTAGAGAATCGGGAAAGTAGAAAGTATTAGGCTTATACTTGTTTCTAGTCTAGGATATAGCAGATGTATTTCAGATTGCATTGAGATAGAATATAAAGCTTAAGATATTTTGCATATTATTGAATTGTGTATTTCCATGTCATATTGTTGCAGAAGCAAGACTTCATCATACTTAATATAAGTATTCTCAGGTTTTAAGTCTCTCCTTTGTGATATCTCTGTAAGTTATATGTTTTTTGGCTTACTGTATAAGTCTTGCTTATACATATGTATATTCCATAAGTCTTTGATCCTAGATCAAATTAAAATGCTTTGGATATTACATTTATTCTATCTGGTTATCTACTAAGGATCTTGTAGTGTGTGATCTGAGATATTTATGTTTATGGCTTTGAATCTTAACCAATAGGTTGTTTTAGTTGCAGTATTGTATTTACGAATTTTCCCAATGGATAAGGCACTGATCTAAAGTAAGTATTTTCTTTGGAGATATAAGTCTGAGTGGTTTATCTATGTTCTATCCCACAAATTCAAATCAAACTCATTACCAAAATTCTTTACTTTTCAGTTATTCTTCTTATCCCACCCATGGTAGTGGAGAGTCAATGAATGCTAGGTTGGAATTTAGTACTTACCTACCATCTATATGTTGTTCAAATCCAGAAGTAAAAGGTGTTGTAAAGAATTGAGTTTAGTTTGGATTAGGTGCACCCACCTTGGTTTTGTAGAGCCAAAAGTGCAGAGGGTAGTCTTGTCCGTATAGTTGGTCCAGTTGTCTTGTAGAGCTTTCATACTTGGAGCTAACCACTCCTGACATCAATCTCAAGGCATATTGGTAGCTTTAAATAGCATAAACGATTTCAAACACCAAAATGATGGAGACTCTACTGGGGATATAGAACAAAATGTGATTAGTGAGTGTGTGTGAGTTTCTTCCTTGCCTTGATAAGTCAATCCTAGAGTCTAGTTATAGAGTCATGGTTTTTAAAGATATATTCCTCATAATTATAAGAGTGAGTCTTTTCTACTTGTTTGTCATTGCAAAGTGTCTGAAAGTCCTAGTTCTCAAAGTAATACAAATACTATCTCACATGTGGTGAGTGGCGACTCTGAGTTCTCTGATTTGCACTAGTGTACATGTTTGAAGAAAGACTACAAAGAAGGGGAGGACTTGTAGTGAAGAGGCAGAAGATGATAGGACTCCTATGACTATGAGAATAGTCAAGAGAGGAATCGATAACAGACCCTATATTGGGGGTGTGTTGTAAGTTGCTGATTTAAAGAATTCCTTTGCAAAGAGGTGGCAACTCTACCAAGTCTTGAAGGTGATTTGAAGGAAACTTCAGATCAAATAGTTTGTAGCAGCTTCATCATATTCCATGTATTTTTATTTTCATTTGATAAATTCTTTTGTTCCATGAAAATTAGTTATACATATTTTCCCTATAAAGTGATCAGCACTAATTAAAGAGGGAAGAGAGAGGAAGTGTGTAACTTATCATGTCTACTAAGATTTTAGAACCATATAGAGGTGAGTTGTATGTAGCTATAAATTTCAGTGGTATCCCTAGATACCCAAATCTTATTTCATCAGAAGTCAGAGACCACTTGCCTAAGTTTACTGGCATGGGTGAGCAATCAGCTGAGGAACATAAAGGAAAGTTTGATGACTTGATAAATGGTCATAACATTACACATAAGGATGTACTAATGATACTTTTTGCTATATCTCTAGTTGATTGTGCTAGGGATTGGTTTAAATGATTACCTCATGATTCAATAAGATCTATTGATGCACTAGAAGATTGCTTTATTGAGAAATATGGTGACATAGAGGACAATGTTTCTTCTAGTGCATCCAGTTCTGAAGAACCTTTGCCTGATTCTGATGATGAAGAGGATCTTAAGGAGGAATTAAGATTGGAAAATCAAGTCATTTTGGGGTTACAACATGAGAGACTCAAAAAAGAAAAGGAAGATATGTTAAGACAATAGATGATCAGGCTTGATAAATTAAAATGGGAACTGCTGAACCAAATAGCAATAAATGATGTTGAGGAACAACCTGAGAAGGTTGAGAAGGAAGCTATAAATTAGTTAAGGAACAAGCTAGTAAAGAGGAGGGATGAATCAACATTATTTTTTATGAGAGGTTTACTAAGGCATATGATGAGCTTCCGAGATATGTTAAGGAGTTTCAGGAATCAACATTTGTTGGTTTATTTTTTGAACTTTGTTTTCCTGAATCAATTCATTGGCCAGCCTCCTTCAGGGAAGAATATTATGAGCATATTAGGGATTAGATAACTGATATTGAAGATCCTGATTTTGAGGTTTCACATGAGGTTGTACCTAGTAGTGATGTTATTGAGAATGAGGGAAACCAAGAGAATAGTGATGTGTCTAGTATGGATACTATCTTTTCTGATCATGAAAGTAATGACCCCTCTTAATATGAGACAGAAGATGTGTGTAGTTAGCAAGGTGATACTGATTTAATAAATGAAGATGCTGATTTTGAGTGGGTACCAGAGATGAGTGTAAATGATGACAATGGTTCACTTCATTGTAAAAAAGTCTCATAATTTTTGTCTAATGAATATCTAAGATCTTCAGGGCAGAACAGCTTTGAATCCCTACACCCCACACACATTCAGTTTAACAAGGAATGTATATCAGATGGTCAGGATTTTAATGCATGTATTTCTAATTTTTCCTTGTACTCTTTTCTCACTAGGCTACAACCAAATTAAATGTGATTCTCCAGATGATGAGTGCATCAGTATTTGTTCAGATTCAAAAGATGAAGAAACTCATGATATGATGTTGAATACTGACTGGGATAGTTGTGTTGATTATGAATATTTTTCAGATTTTAGGTCATTCATTAAACCATTGCAAGATGATCTCTCAGTTACTCAACATATGCAATTGCATCATCAGTGTGTTGATATGTGTCCTCCCTCCAGCAGACACGATAGTGGTTTGTATAAATATGATAATTTGCAAGTGAATTCTATAGGGAATTCTGATATGGATATACAAATCAATGACAAGGTTCAGAATGATATTTTTCTTGAAGAGAATAATATGGATCATGACATGGATTTCCCATGTTTTGGTAATAATAGTGTTGAATCTTGTTCTTTTTCTTCTCCTGATATCTCTCCTCTAACAGAAGATCAAAATAATTTGCAGATGATCCTTGATGTTCATGATCATCCTAATTCTCATGTTTCTCAAATGTTTGTCTCCTATCCTCTGGAGAATGGGCTAGACCATGTCTCAAGTAATGAGTGTCCTCAATGTTTGTATGAGGTTCAATATGATGATTACTCCATTGACATGCAACCTAGTGATATGAGTAGATCCAATAATGACTCCAGCTACATGGCAAAGTATGAGTGCTTTTCTTAGATGGATGGTGTTTCTCCCAGATGTGGCAGTGCATTAGGCATTACTGATTATTGCATTGGATCTCAATTTTTCCTAATTGATGAATGAAACGTACATATGCCACATGTTTTTCATATGTCTAATTTTCTTTCTGGCTCTAATGTTGAATATGCTAATCTTCTTTTTGATGAGAAAATGGTACCTGATAATCGATCAGATCAGACAGATGAAAGAGAATGTTTAAGTTTGTTTCCAGACTAGGGAGCAAAAACTTTGTTTTTGATAGAGGCAAGCTAGATCAGACAATATACCATCAAGACTTATTTGAATCCTTCAGATCAGTGAATAAGTGGTAGAGCTAAGTTCTTTCCTGCTACAAGTTTGTATTTATTCTTTCTGTGTTTTTAGTTTCTTTAGGTTAGTTTCTTTCCAGTAGGTGGTCTGCTTCTCCCAGAAATCCTAAATCCTTGTCATGCCTGTAAGAGGCATGCATCCCCAAATGGAGCCACATTTAGCACTTGCAAAAATTTTCATGGTTCCAAGCTCTTTCCCCTTATCTCTATGATTATTCATGGCCTCTAGCTAAAACCCTAAGTCTTGATTGTGTCAAAATTGGCTAAAACCCTAAACCCTTCAAGGCATGTTCTAATTTCATGTTACTTTTAAAGCTACTTAAGTCTTAGATTTTCCCATGTGCACTTTATTCTTCTAGCCTATCTCTTAGTTGCATAACCAAGACCGAATCTTGTTTTTCATTCAGCGATCAAGTGCAGGTCGTTGATCAAGTTCTCTTTAAGTTTTCATCTCATGGCTATCGCATAATCTTAGGATAAAAGTCAGTCATGGAATATTTCAAGATTCCGCATGCACCGTAGATATTGCTTTGCCTTGGTCTTGATCGTGTGGTTGGTGCGTGATTGCTAGAAAAAGGTGATGTTAGCTTTTTTATTGGGAGATTCAGTGTAGGTCATCGATGCAGATCTAATCCTGTGGTTGGAACATGATATTGAAGTAAACCATGAGTTAAGTTTTTCTTTCAGCAATTCAGAGACTCAATTAGTCGCGTGATCTCCAGATAGACCCAAGGTCAAGGCAGGGTTACTTTTTTTGCTTGGTCATGAGATCTCTGAATGCACCTGGGGTTAAGTTAATCTCTCAAGATTAAGTGAGAACCATTGATGCAGTGTTGATTGTGTGGTTTGTGTTTAATATCACAATGAAATAGTCAGGTATAGATATGTCTTGAGATTCAGCGCAGTCCGTCTTGATCTTGTTTTGATCCAAGGGTGTATGCTAGATCTTGTAATGAATTGGTTAAGTAAAAATACTTTCTAATATTTCATGCACACCGTTGATCGAATTCCTTTCAAGTTCTAATCTAGGGATGTCACATGATCTCGCAATGAAATGAGAAAGTACAAAAAGATTTAGAGACTTAGCGTAGGTCATCGATCATACCTTAATCATGTGGCATGCACTTAATATATAAATGTGACCTAAGTTAAGTAAAATGTTCAGCGACTTAGAGATTACCTAGTCACTAAATCTCTAGATAGACCTTGATTAAGGCATGGTTAAGTTCTGAGCCAAGTCAAGTTGCACATATATGATCTAGACCATTGATTAAAGAAAGATCTTATGGTCTACGTGTAATCTCAAGATCAGACTCAGGTTAAGTGAAATGTTCAGAGACTTCGAGATCCTTTTAGTTGCGTAATCTCCAGATGAACCTGAGTCAGGATAAAGTTACAGTGAGGTTTCCAAGGATCAAATCAGAGCCGTTGATATGCATGAATATCTACAGGCTAGGCATAATCTCTAGACAAAAGTAAAACATTCTTTTTCATTCTGAGATCTAGTGTGAGTCGTTGATTTAATCTTAATCTTATGGCATGCATATGATCTCCAGATGGAACCATGGTTAGTAAGGTGATCTAGTGACTTGGAGATAAGAGGAAATCAGCTAACCAGGGTTAAAATGTAGGTTAAAGACCAGTTAAAGGCCAAGGATGAAGATAGATTAAAATACAAGCAAGTCTTGAAAGATCTGACGGAAAACGTAAAGGCTCAAAAGGAAGATGCACAAGATCTAATCATTAAGGCATTGTGCCTTACTGTCGCCTATCCAATCTGATCGTGATCCTGGGTAACTTAGGAGGATCTACATATATGTTTTAAAGATATGCAGAGGTTTGATCTCAATTGTCCAAATTGTTTTTTGCACCACCTGTGACCATTATAATTGTAATTTGAATATTTAAATATTTGACTCAGAGGGTTTCATGGCTGTGGACTCAGATATTTGATCTCAGAGCTATAAATGGTGTGATCTAATCTTATGGATCAATTCTGAATAGATGTTGAAGACTAGAGGGATACAAATCTGATATGTGGAGATGCATTTGTGTCCAGACTTGACAGATAGATTTTTATAATCAGAGGATAAATGTATACAGTGGTGCATGGTCATTTCTACATTTATGTGAGCTACTTTTAGAGTCATGCTTGGGAATTCTTCAACCTCAGGGTACTACACTCACATCGATGGATTAGGGAAAATTGGTTGCAGATCATATTTGCACAGATTGAAGAGAAGAGACAGGGTTTCAAATTGTCAACAAAATTAAATGCTTGACATGATTGGTTGTAAACCCTAACCCTAAATGGTCTAAAGATTGTAGCATTCTTGTTCCTATAAAATAATATTAAAGGCCATTTAGCAAGGGTCGGAGAATTGGGAAAGTAGAAAGCATTAGGCCTATACTTGTTTCTAGTCTAGGATATAGCAAATGTATTTCAAATTGTATTGCGATAGAATAGAAAGCTTATGATCTTTTGCATATTATTTGATTGTGTATTGTTAGGAATAAGGTGTCTCAACCTTGGATAATTCCTATTCTTATTATTTGTTTTGTAAAATGTATTTCTTGCAAATAATATAGTTAAGTGTGAGTGTACATGTCTAGCTGGCATGTTGATGTGTCACTCCACTTGATGTGTCGGTATCTTGAATTGTGTGTAAGGAGATCATGGCTGAAACAGTTATGATGGATTCCTATGACACATAAGAGCTATTTCTAGAAGGTTCTATGATGGGTGAAGACATGCAATGACATGTGGCAACTGATAAAGTTGAGTACTGTACACTCTTCCACAATCGTGGGGTTTAGGGTTCCTATTTTCTTGGAGAATGGTAAAACCCTAATGTGGCTATCTTTGGAAGTTGCCCTAAAAAGGAAAGCACATGATATAAGCATTTTTTAGGGTTGCAGATAGATATAGAAAGAGAGTGTATTGTTGGTATGGTCGGGGGCTACTAGATTAGTCTGTGTGTGTCGATTGTCTCCTGAAAGAACTTGCATTGCAAGTGTGTTGTAACCGTTGTGTTGAAGATAATACATTGTGCAGCTTTTGGAGTGCTGGGGAAAATCATTGTGTCATTCTGTATTTTCTATATGCATGGTATATGGCTGCAATATCATTGTTAAAGTAGTTAACGAATCTGAAATTGTAAGGATTTAAAAGAATTTGCACAATACTTTCCTTTAGAGATTAGTGTAGGAAGTTGTTTC
>MU225820.1:4266991-4279367 GCA_018584345.1 Thuja plicata | reverse complement strand
TCCTTTTCTTGAACTTGTTCTCTCAAATAATGATACTTGATGGCAATGTGTTTAGTCTTGGAATGCATGACTGGATTCTTGGAAATGTTTATTGCACTGGTGTTATCACAATAGATAATCACTAGTTTTGAGATCTTCATATGCATACCTTCCAGTAACTGTTTGATCCATGCAATATTTGAGCAATTTGTAGCAGCAACAACATATTCTACTTCTGCAGTAGACTGAGAGATGCATCCTTGCTTCTTGCTTATCCATGTGACAAGTCTGTCACCCATAAAGAATGCTCCTCTAGTTGTGCTCTTCCGGTCATCAAGATTACCAGCCCAATTAGCGTCGATAAAAACCTTAAGTTCAAATTTGCCTTCTCTTCTATACCATAAGCCAAATTCCTCAGTATTCTTCAAATATCTTAAAATCCTTTTCACAACAGTCATATGTGATTCCCTGGGGTTAGCATAAAATCTAGCAACTATTCCTATTGCATGTGCAATATCTGGTCTAGTGTGTACAACATACATGAGTTTTCCAATCATATATCTGTACCAAGTCTGATTTACCTTTGTTGTCTTGTCTTCCTTTGTTAACTTACATCCAGTAGCCATCAATGTTCCAACTGGTTTGGAATCTTCCATCTTGAATATTTTCAGGACCTCTTTAATGTATTTGGACTATGTAATGAAAATACCTTCACTTTGTTGATTGATCTGTAGACCAAGAAATAACTTGATCTCTCCAAACATAGACATCTCAAACTCTTTTCTCATCTCATTAGAAAATTATTTGCATAGCATATCATTGCCTCCAAATATGATGTCATCAACAAATATTTCAACAATTAAAGTGTTAGCACGAGTATCTTCCTTCAAATAAAGATTACTATTTTCACTAGTCCTTACAAATCCAATACTTATAAGATAGAAATGAAGTCATTCATACCAGGCTCTAGGAGCTTGTTTCAATCCATCAAGGCTTTGTGAAGTCTACATACCATGTTTCTCTTGTCTGGATCGAAAAACCCTTCTAGTTGCTCAATGTATACCTCTTCTTCAAGTATTCCATTTAGGAATGTTGACTTGACATCCATATGGTAGACCTTGAATCCTTTGAATGCAGCATAAGAAAGTAGTATTATTACTCCTTCTAGCCTAGCAACATGTGCAAAGGTTTCTCCATAGTCTATACCTTCCTCTTGTGCATACCCCTTGCATACTAGTCTTGCTTTGTTTCTTGTGACTTCTCCATTCTCATTCAGCTTATTCTTGAATATCCATTTTGTACTGATGACATTCTTGTCATTTGGTCTTGGCACAAGTGACCATGTCTTGTTCTTCTCAATCTGCTCAATCTCATCATTCATAGCACTTATCCATTCTTCATTATCAAGTGCAGCATTGACAGATTTTGGCTCAAACTCACAAATTAGACAATTTGAGTTTAAAGACTTACTTTTTGTTCTTGTACCAGCTTTCTTATCTCATATGATCTAGATCTCTGGATGGTTCCTTCTTACATATCTTGCAAGTACAAGTACAAATATTTATGTATCAGCCTTATCATAATTTTGATCTTCATTATGTTCTTCATCACCTTGCACATTATTTTGAACATTATATTTTGTCATTTTCTAAACTCTCTGTTTCGTTGGTCACCTCTGTAGTTAGTTGTCGGTGACAACTGATAGTACCATTGGTGAGACTCCAGTTAGCTTCGTGATCTCTGTCCATCGGGCATCATTGGAATTTTACTCGTCGGGCATCCTTTTGACTTTTCTCATTGGGCATCACTATGGTTTTGCTTCATCAGGCAACACTATGCTTCTAATCGTCGGGTATCACTATGACTGTTCTTTCTTTGCTCTGACTGTCGGTGTGCACTATGTCGGTGTTGTTTGTCACTTAGTGAATACATGACTTTTATGTATTGCTGAAAGTATAACCTTTGTTCCATTGATTCTCTAAAGTATTTGGAATTATGTACATGACCGTACAGATGATATCAAGTTGACATCAATGACAATAAAATACATTAACTGTTTTAATGCCTTGCATTATCTTCAACTTAACATTGTCAAACATTCAATCAATTACATGTCATCAGGTGCAAGAGTATACCGAGGAGTTTTATAGAATATTGGTTAGGACTGGTCATTCAAAAGATGATAAAGAGAAGGTTTCTAGGTATATCTATGGCTTGAGACCTAGTATACAAGAAGAGTTACTTACTTTTCGGATGCCAAAAATAAGAGATGCTTATTAGATGACATTGAAGATTGAGGAAAAGCCAAACAAGAAGTTTGAAGGTAGGCAGAATAACAGAAACTAGGGTGGTAAGAATGATGACACAACTATTAATACTGAGGCGGTGGAGAATCCTAATAAGACCGAGGTAGGATCTAGCAATATTCAAACCACTAAGGATTACAATCATGGATCTAAAAGAAGAGGCAGAAGTGATTTCATCAGTACTTATTTTCATTGTGGTGAAAATGGGCATAAATACTATTCATGTTCTCAAAAGAGATTTAACCTGGTTACTAAGGAGAGTCAAGTGAATGTTGTAGAAGAAGGTGAAGTTATGATTACCAGGAGATTGGCTGCATGTATTAATGAACCTATGTAGAAAATAAATTTGTTCAAAACAAAATGTAAGTGCAAGGACAAGGTATGTAATGTCATAATTGATGGTGGTAGTTCTAAGAATTTTTTTTTAGAAGAAATAGTTAGTAAATTGAGTTTGGAAAGGAGGAAATGTCCTGATCCTTATCAGATTAGTTGGATACAAGATGTGTCTAAGGTTATGATTGAGGAGCAATGCATCTTTAATTTTAAGATTGGATCTTATTATAATGAGATATTATGTGATGTGTTACCTATAGATGTTTGTCATCTATTGCTCGGTAGACCTTGACAATATGACAGACATTGGAAGAGTTGATGAACCTATTCCTATAGATAAAAGGAAGGAGCATTTGAAAGGAAAAGAGAATGACATCTCTGAGGAACTTGTAGAGATTAAGAGGCATATGACATTTTTTACTAAGGTAGTACAACAAATGATAACACTGGTGACACAGAGAGATGTAGATGATACCGATTTGAGTATTAAGTTTGGTGAGGATGTGGTTCACCAAGATACTGATGGTATGAATAATGCAGAGGATGGTCAAAGTCAGTTGTTGTCAGTTGCAAATAGGAGAGATGAGAAAAGAACGGGGTAGATGAACTTGCCGAATGAGACAGTGGACAAAGTGAAGACAACATAGAATGAAGGACAAGAGGAGATATGGGTTAAGAATAGATATGGCATTACATGTTCTAATTCCCTTAAGATGTTCATTATTTCCTTTATGGGAATATCTTCTTGACCCGGGGTGTCTGATCCAGGAGCATCCTAGGATTCTTGGCAATCATGTATAACACAAAAATATATTTGCTTTGGAGAGTACTTGGTGTGATTTGATCTTAGTTGGCTAAGTGTTTCTCTATTGCTATGTTGGCCCAGGGGCTCAGTCACTGAAGAACTTGACAAACTCTGGTGCTCGGCAGAACCTGATCAGCGATGCCTATGGATCTCGGTCATTGTGCTTGCTCAACGATGACTGGCTTGCTCAGCATGTGTTGGTTGATGGCACTCGGCAGTTTTGCTGACACTCGATGGTTTGTCTTTCTGATTGGTGTTCTTGTGGATTTGGGAGGCCGACTTGATGCATTTAATATGTGTAGTGTGGCATTTAATTTGGATCTCTCATTGGGGATTGTGGGGACCTAAATCTGGGTCGTTGGCATCTCCTATGTTAGCTTTTGTGGTCAACTTGTTGGTTGCCACAATGTTATGTTATGAGCTTAACGGGGATAAGATCAGATGAGATCAGATCTGAGGATCTAAGTATTGGATCTGAGTTGTATTTTTGGGAAGAAGGTGAATGGCCTAATGCTTGTAGAAGATCTGTGATAGATCTTAGATTTATATCTTTGTAATTGTCTGTAACCGGGAAGGCCTTATAGCCTGACATGTTGAATGTAATTATTGTTTTATGGAAATAGATCTCATATATTGATGGTATTTCTTTGTTACTGGTTGTTTCCGCTTTTGTTTTTTTGGGTTGCTAGTTTGGACAGTCCATTCTTGGACCCTCTGACCTGCACCCTGTCAAGATGCCAAGAAAAAATTTGTTGAATTTTTCATACTATCAGAGAAATTCTTATGACCCCACACTTCTTTGAAAAGGAAAGGGGATAAATGAAATCCCCTCAAATCATCTAGTAATATTTCTTATGGTTCTTAATACAATTAGCCAACTCATTCCATAATTCTCCCTTACCAGATCTAGGGTTAGGAGCATAAACATTTATCAAGTTCCATTTTTCAGAAGAGACAATGTTCTCCATTTGAACTATAATATTATTCCTTTTAAAATATTTAGGAGCACCTCTAAGCTTCGAAGGATTCCAAAGAGTAGCCAATATATTGGAGCCCCCTTCAGAGTCAGAGGCAATGAACTAAGCCAAAGGCCAAATTTTTTTAACAATCTTTTCAAAAACTTATTTTTTCATTTTAGTTTCCTCAATTAGAAGAATATCCACTCTATTATCCATAAGGCAAAACTTGAGCAAGTATTGTTTTGTAGGACTATTCTGTCCTCTTAAATTACACAAAATAATCTTCATTAAAAAGAAGGAAAGAAGAACACACCATAATCACCAAAAAAATAGCCATAGGAGGTTATTTCTTTTTACTCCTTACCCTTGACTAATTTGCAAGGGTTTTTTTCCACTTGCTACACCCCTAACAACTTAATTGACTCTTGAATCATTTTGAGAAGGTCTTCCCACTTTACTATCTGCCTCCACATGTGTTTTATTTTCTATTTGTTGTTTAATTGTGTCTAGTCCCCCTCATTTTCTTCAGCGTTATTTGGAGAAGCAAAACCAAGAAGGGCCAAAGAGACTATTAGAATTTTGTTGTCTTTAGACTTATAACTATCTTTAAGATTTTTTCTCCACCTTAGGTGAAATAAATAGTTCCCCTTCCTCTATATCCTGAAGGGATAAAATCTCCACATTTGGTCCCCAAACCTCTATGGGGGTTTTAACTTAAGGAATAGGAATGGATATGATATTTTTACCTTCTAGATTTTTATAATCTTTGGATTGAGAGAAGAGGGGAAGATTTTTTCGATGTTGTATAGAAAGAGTAGAATGCTGTGTATCCTCATTATGAGTATATTCTAGTAACTCCTCCTTTCCCATTTTTCCAAAAGGCTTTCCTTAATAGCTTTAAAATTTGAAAAAACCTCAAGTTTACCCTTATCAATCGAAGGATCTACTGGACATACAGGAATATAGAAGTGCTATGAATCTTTCTCAAGAACCAACTGAATAGAAACATCAAAAGTGGAATACATTGATATGTTAAACTCCTTAACAAGTGAATTTTTTCCTTGTTCAAATGTTTGTAGGGAACCCTTTTGTTCCCCCACTTTAGTAGATTGTTGAATCTGTTTACCCTCATCTACTGCGATCTTGGCTAGTTGTGGTTCTATTTTCTATCTTCCATGACATTCCTATCTATATTTTCTCTTTTCCTTGAATCATTTTGATGGCCCTCAGGTCCTAGATTTTTGAGAGGAATATTGAATCAGTTTTCCCATAACAATAACATTCATCCCCATATTGATTTTTTTACAAGCCACACTAAGGTGACCAAATTTGTTACAATTCTAGTGGAAAAAGTTGACCTTTTCATATTCAATAAATTGATTCTATCTCCCAAACTTAGATCTAAGGGTGATTAAGAAAGAAATGATCTTATTCACCACCACATTAACACAAATCCTTACAAAGATCAGCCTCGACCTCTATATAGTGACTTTATCAACAACCATAAGGGAACCAAAATTCAGTTATGCCTCTGAAACATTATAATCTCAAAAATCCAAAGGAAGGTTAGGGAGGCAAACCCAAGGAGGGGAAACTGCCCCTAGGTCCGTAGAGGGGTCAAAGTCTGATTTCCGCTTACATAGGGAAATTTTTTTTAAAATGTAAAATATTGATAAACTTATGTAAATATTAGTACTGAATATCATAATATTATTTATGTTTCACATAATGCTCTATTTATTTTGTAAGACACTTATAACACTTGTCAATTTTTGTATTTCGGTGTCTTCTATAACCACATAGCTCTTCGTATATATATGTGGAGTGTAATGCTTAAGGGGTCACATCTATGATAGACGTGACTCCTCAAGGAGTCACGCCTATCATAGGTGTGACAACTCTTAATATACTATACGACTGTAACAGCCCGTCGACATAGTCGACTTTCACCATAAACTATGCGGTTTACATATTAATGTAACTATCAATCAATGCTGATCACTATGTGATTGATAGTGAAGATAGACTATGTGATTTATAACATCGATAACAACTCAATAATATATATGATATTTATTAATATTTTGATCACCATATGATCGATATTAATAGATATCATTTATATATTATATTTATATTTTGTTATCAACTTAGTTATAGTATTAATAATTATCATTATTATATTATAATAATGATTACTATAATAAATAATGAATATGAGAAATAGATATTATAATAATGTGTATATTAATATATATGTAATAGTAATTACATATACATTAATATATACATATATTTAATCTTTCTATATTCAAGTTAAATATTTGAACGATGCTATCAATTTCCAACACTCCCTCTTAGCTAGGGAGCATAATTTGTCATATACCACCTTATTTGTGATATCATTTAATATGAGGGATCATCAAATAGATGATACTTGTTTTGTACATCACTTTAACTCGTGAAGTGAGGAATCATCTTAGATCGTGATACCTAGTTTTCACATCACCTTAGATCGTGATATGAGGAATCACCTCAGATCGTGATACCTAGTTTTCACATCACCTTAGATCGTGATATTTAGTTTTCACATTACCTTAGATCGTGATATTTAGTTTTCACATCACCTTAGATCATGATATGATGAATCACCTCAGATCGTGAAACCTATTTTTCACATTACCTTAGATCGTGATATGAGGAATCACCTTAGATCATGATACCTAGTTTTCACATCACCTTAGATCATGATATGAGGAATCACCTCATATCGTGATACCTGGTTTTCATATCACCTTAGATCATGATACAAGGATATATTAACTAGAGAACATTACACTCCCCTTACATATAACCCTATTATGGTATGTGCACTGACATATCAAAATGTCTACCATAACGAATCTCCATTACAAGATCATCACCTTGTAACATAAAATACAAGTGTTCATTGTCTAAGAAGTCATCACCTCTCAGAAATGTACACAGGATGGATGATCCCATAAAAAATCTTTATTATATTAATACAAATCAAAAATTACATTTTGATCATACCAAGATTTATCTTGAAGTGATCAACTTTCACCTTGGGAAGTGCTTTGGTAAGAATATATGTAGTTTGATATCATGTAATAATATATTCCAACTGAATTACTTTCCTTTCAACCATATCTTTGACATAGTGATAAGGAATATCAACATGCTTGGATCTGTCATGAAACATTGGATTCACTAATAGCTTGATACAACTCTAGTTATCACAATGGATCGTAGTTGGTTTTAATGGTTTACCAAATAACCCAACGAGTAGTTTTCTGAGCCATACTGCTTCTCTAGTAGCCATCAAAGATGCAATGTATTCAGCCTCTATGGAACTTTAAGCCACTGAAGATTGATTTCTGCTAATCCAAGATACCATAGCTGATCCCAAACTGAAACAACATCCTAATGTTCTTTTTCGATCGGTCACACTTCCAGCCCAATCTAAGAGTGAATCTATGAAGGTCCAAGTCTGTCTTTTCATATTTAAGTTCATAGTTCAAAGTACCCAAAAGATATCTCATTATATTTTTTGTAGCAACAAGATGAATCTCTTTAGGTTCACACATGAACTAACCTAAGGCATTTAATGCAAAGAAAATATATGGTCTAGTATTTACCAAGTAGATCAGGGAGCCTATTATCTTCCTGTATAGAGTAGGATCTACTAGTGGATATTTTGTTGTTGCTTCCTTTAACTTGTAAAAGTTATTTTTCATGGGTGATGACATTGGTCTACAATTCAACATATCAAATCTCTTCAATATGTCAAGAGTGTCTTTTTCTTGATTCAGGATAATAATATCTGATTTCTACCAAACTTCTAAACCAAGAAAGTAGTATAATAGACCTAAGTCTTTCATATCAAACTCTTTGGATAAATCCTTCTTGCATTGATGAATAAGGTGATCCTCTCCTATAATCAATAAATCGTCAACATATAGGATTAATATCAACATGTCACCTTTTCTTTATTTGAAGTAGAGATTTAGGTTGGCATCTTTTTTGGAAATCCTAACTTCATAAGATAATTATCAATCCTCTCATACCAGGCTCTGGGAGCCTGTTTAAGTCCATATAAAGCTTTCTTTAGTTTACACACATGAGTTTTAGAATTATGAGTCTCAAAACCTTCAGGTTTCTCTATGTATACTTCTTCTTCAATGGTTCCATTTAAGAAGGCAGTCTTTACATCCATCTAATGCACTTTCCATCCTTTAGCAACTGTAATGGCTAGGATTGTTCGAATTGAAGTGCATTGGGTAGTAGGAGCAAAATTTTCTTCATAATCAATCCCTTCCTTTTGCGAAAAACCTCTGGCTATAAATCTTGCTTTGTACTTCTCTATACTGCCATCTGTAGCATGTTTGATCTTGAACAACCATTTAGAAGTGACCACTAATTTATCCTTTGGTTTAGGAAGAATATCCCATACATTATTCTTTATAATAGACTGATATTCCTCTATCATGGCATCTTTCCATACTTGCTACTGAATAGCATCTGGAACATTTGCAGGTTCTGATTTTGAGAGTTCACTCATTAGGACTACATAACTAGATAATCTTGAGGGTATTTTACTTTCCCTGTATGTTCCCGAAGGACATCCATAAGACTTTTCTTCTTTTATTATCTTAGTGGCCTAGAGAGGTCTCTTTTTGGGATTTACTAATGTTGAGAGTTGTTCCTCATTTTCTTCTTCCCCAGAATACTCCCTTTGAATCTCAGGTGTAAATTCCTCTTTTGGAAAGGGATGTGTTTCCGGTTCTAAGGAATTTATAGCTCTAGAGAATGCTACATCTTCCTCAAAGATTACATCCCTTCTTAGTTCAATATGATTTTGACTAGGTATATATACTCGGTATGCTTTTGAGGTTTCACTATATCCTACAAAAATGCATTTCCTTCCAGATGGTTCTAACTTTGTTCTCTTTTATTTGGGTACATGTATGTATACTGGACAACCAAATATCTGTAAGTTACTAATGTCTGGTTTTACCCTGAGAAAGCTTCTTTAGGATTTTTACTATCGATGTGGGAGTGTGGACATTTTTTTTGAATATATGCTGCAGTATTTGATGCTTCTTCCCAAAGAGAAGTGCCAAGGTTTTGATCAAGAAACATTGCCTTGGTAGCTTCAATAATTACTCTATTTTCCTTTCAACGACCCCATTCTATTGAGGATTGTAAGGAATAGTGTACTCCCTCTTAATCCTGACATTTTTGCAAAATTCCTTAAAATTGTCTGATGTATATTCTTTATCATTATCTGTCCTTAGGGTCTTGATTTTCTTTCCAAAAAAGTTTTCAGTAAGTGATTTGAAGTCTTCAAACATTTTTAGGATCTCCTCAGATTCTTTATGTTGAAGGAAATATATCCAGGTCTCCCTGGATAAATCATAAATAAATATTACATAGTATTTACACCCTCCTATTGATGGAACATACATTGGTCCACATAAGTCTAAATGAACTAATTCTAATACATTATCTATTTTACTAGAACTATTTTGAAATGCCCCTTTGGTGTTTTTACCTAAAGCACAACCTTTGCATGCACTAGGGTGATATTGTTTAAGCTTTGGTAATCCAGTGACTAGTTTTTCCATAGAAGATAGGGATTTGTAGTTTAAGTGTCCAAGTCTTCTATTCCATATCTCATTTGTGTTAGTGATTTCAATAATTAAGACTTGGTTTGTTTCTGTACATAATTCATATAAACAACCTTTCCTTCTACCTATGCTTTGGGCTTTCTTGATAGTAGAGTTCTTTGGCCAAGCCTTTACTTTACCATCCACAAAGGTTACTCTATATCCATTATCTTCAAGTGCATATATAGATACTAGGTTCCCTTGATACCCGATACAAATAGTACTCCAGTAAGTTGAATGGAATTACCAGTCTTTAGTTTGATAGTGCATGTCCCAATACCTTTTACTGGATAAGTTGAATCATCTCCAATAGTTACTTCCTCATTGGATTATTCTACCATAGAGTCTAGTAGTTCTCTGAACCCTGTTACATGTCTTGAGGAACCACTGTCAATAACCCAGGTGCTTTTATTTGAGACTTGGTTTGAAAGTGCAGAGTAGAACACAAACTTCTCATTTTTAGGTTCTTCCTTAGTCTTCTGCTTCTTTATTTTGGTGAATGTATCTTGATGCTTTTTGTATGGACAATTGATTACATAATGTCCATATTTATCACATCTAAAGCACTGCACTTTTGACATATCTCTTTTATTATTTTCATGATCAGATTTCATTTTCTTGAAGTGTCTTTTCTTGTTCTTGTAGGTATCTACATTTAGTACATGGAGATCTTCATCAATGGTTTTCTTCTTTAGTCCTTTCTTGTCTACCCTTGATTCCTCTTGTAGGCAATCTGTTCTTAGTCGGTCAAATTTTGGAAATTTAGACCGAGCAATTATGCTAGAGACAAATGTCTCCCAAGATTTAGACAGACCATCTAATGCGATCAATGATAATTCCTTACAATCAATTTCATAGCCAAGTATTGATAATTTATCTCTTAGAGCTGAGACTCTCATAAAGTATGAATTTATTGTCTCACCTTTGTTCATGCTTATGTGATTTAACTCTCCCTTCAAGGCTAATTTCTTGCTTGCATTACTTATTTCATAAGTTCTCTCTAGTGTTTTGAACATCTCATATGCTCTTTCATATTTTGTTAATATTGGAACAATGTGATCGCTTACTCCATCGATGATTATCTTCATTACTTTATCATTTCCTTCATTCCAAGTTGATATCTCAGGTTCTGCCTCTAGTTTTATCTTGCCTTCTCTTATGAAAGATTCAACTTTATTTTCTTTTAATATCATTATGATTCTAAACTTCCATGATTGAAAATTGTCTGCTCCCTCAAGCCTATCTTTGAATCTGATAATGCTTGTCATTGGGAATGTAATGCATTCAATCTAAATCTAATTACTTAATTTTATCAGCTGCTCAAATCCTTCAGAACCAACGCTCTGATACCATGTAAAAGATTGATAAACTTCTGTAAATATTAGTATTGAATATTATAATATTATTTCTGTTTCACATAATGCTCTATTTCTTTTGTAAGACACTTCTAACACTTGTCGATTTCTGTATTTTGGTGTCTTCTATAACCACATAGCTCTCTTTATATATATGTGGAGTGTAATGCTTAAGGGGTCACATCTATGATAGATGTGACTCCTCAAGGATTCATGCCTATCATAGGCGTGACTATTCTTAATATACTATACGACTGTAAAAACCTGTCAACATAGTCGACTTTCACCATAAACTATGCGGTTTACATATTAATGTAACCATCGATCAATGCTGATCACTATGTGATTAATAGTGAAGATAGACTATGTGATTTATAACATCGATAACGAATCAATAATATATATATGATATTTATTAATATGTTGATCACCATATGATCGATATTAATATATATCATTTATATATTATATTTATATTTTGCTATCAACTTAGTTATAATATTAATAATTATCATTATTATATTATAATAATTATTACTATAATAAATAATGAATATGAGACTCTTTAACTTTAAAATTTAGATAGATAATATCCTAACTTTTGCAAAAACTCTGATGTAGCCTTTTTGTTTATTTTGATTGCAGCAAGACTTTCGACAAAGCTTATTATAGAAAGTAGATAGGCATGTTTCTTACTTATATTATAAGACAACTTTAATGGGTAGGTCAATATGTTTCTTTCGCAATATTAGATAGACTGGGGAATACATGTTGATTTATAACAGTATTCAATTCATAGGGCATCCTGGGGAATAGGTAAACAAACTTGTTTAAAGATTTATTCAAGATGGATGATATACATATATATACAAATATTGGGTTATTTATACTCATATTTATATATACAGATACCTTTATAGAGATTTTTACATTTTTACATTTTCATATA
>MU225820.1:4220737-4264084 GCA_018584345.1 Thuja plicata | reverse complement strand
TACATATACACACACACACACACACACACACACACACACACACACACACACACACACACACACACACACACACACACACACAAAAGTTTAGCAAGATAGCTAATATTTACAACTGAAGTATAATTGTAGGAAGGACAAGCACTAAAGCATCACTGATTTGTATTTTATGAAGGTCAATCGAGAAATAACCTCTAACAAATAGAAGAGGGCTTCACTTAATTTAACTACAATTAGTAGAATCTATGAGTGTTTTTTTGGCTATCGAGAAAATTTCTCTGTATTTATTAATGCTGGAGTATTGGTATGAGTGGATGGAACATCCTTTTTAATATACTAAATCTTTGTGCGTGGCCTGTAGGATGTCATTCCAGATCTGGATTTTAGATTGACATTGTGTTTCTAATCATAAAATACAAGGATGGTTTATCATTTTTTCTTTTAAAGTTTACTTATAATAACTAGGAAATGTTTGGTGTTATCCCTCAACGAAGAAATTTGAGGCATTTAAACAGTGGTAAGAAGTTTACTTTCCCTAAATTTATTAGAATTGATATATTAATGTTTTTGGATGAAAATTACTAATAAAGATCTTAGCCAAGAGTGTGAGGTGCTACAGGTGCATAATCTTCAAGAAGAACATGAGAGCAAGCTTATTCCCTTCTGGCAGTATGGCAAACAAATTAAGAAGAAGGATGTAATACCCACTTTTAGAACAGAATTGGAATGTAATAACACTAGGTCCACCAGAGGTTTGTAGCCCGGTTTATGGGTCTGCTATGAATTTGATCTTGCAAACATTGGTTTGCAACTGTAAAGTGGGGGTATGCCCTCTTAATTTTGTATCTTTTTAGGACTACGGTCCCAGGCAAGGCTGGAGGTTTTCTTGACCCCGTTCTTTCCTACCAGCGCCTGCACTGAATAGGGGAACTATCAAATGTACTTTAAATTAAAATTAATAAAATTATCTGGCTATGACCTTTTACCGAAAAAATAATAATAATAATAATGAATATGTGTATTACATATTATAATAATATGTATATTAATATACATGTAATAGTAATTACATATACATTAATATATACAAATATGTAATCTTTCTATATTCAAGTTAATTATCTGAACGATGCTATCAATTTCCAACAAAAAATCCTTTATCAAAGGCCCATAGTTTGCCCATCAAGACTTTAATCACATCTTCATAGTTGACAAAGTTGAAGAGAAAAAGGCTATTCACCATAGCAGTAATACTAACACTACCCTTAAAAGCTTTTGGATCTCATTAGTCCATCTTCTAACCAGATCCACATTGGGACGAAAGGCAATGAACATACCTATTAAGGAGAGTTTCATATCTTCCATCTTCATATCCATTATTTTGTCCTGAACAAACACTTACAGTTCTTCATTTAAGCAAACAACTACACTTTTACTAGAATATATCCGTTGATCTTTTCTCCATAGGGTGTTGTTTCCCACTAGTTTATCAACATACAAGACAACTTCCTCATCTGTGAAAAAGGAGTCTAACCCTAGGGTTGGCAACTCCACAGTAGTAAGAGATTCAAATGTAGGGCCCACAAAAGAAGAGGAGGCAAGTTGCAAGAAAAAAGCAAGAACAACATTTTTTGGTAGGGGAGACAGTTGCCCCCTGCAACACCCATAAAGATGAAAATACAAAGAATTTAAAATTTACAAGATAAAAAAGAGCAAAGTTGCAAAACTCTTACACCAACATGGAGAGCTCTTAAGCCAACATGTTACACCAATATGTTGGTGGCCTAACTAGTGTTGTCTAACTCCCTTAAGTGACGTTACTCAAATGCAACATAAAAAAGTTTTTGTATAAGCTTACATCTTTGTTTTACTTTATAGAAGTTTTCAGGTCCACCCAAAATTTCACCCTAATACAAACTTGCATAAAAATTCATCGTATTTTATGATTAAAAAGCGGGTTATATGGTCATCAAATTTCACCCAAAGTGTAGAATATAACAATGGACCGACCAG
Organism: Thuja plicata; assembly: GCA_018584345.1. Lineage (NCBI taxonomy): Eukaryota > Viridiplantae > Streptophyta > Pinopsida > Cupressales > Cupressaceae > Thuja > Thuja plicata. The sequence continues at coordinate 4,262,074 of MU225820.1, read as the reverse complement.
AACTCGCGATTCCTTCCAACAGGCCTATAATACATGATATGCAAAGCACAGTTATCCAAATTTTGGTGGTACTCTAATTCTGAGTTTGTGAATCGAAGGAACTGGTGACATCGAGCGAAGATGATCGAAGTGGTGTTGAATGATCGGCTGGGAAAGAAAGTTCGTGTAAAATGCAATGAAGATGACACGATTGGAGACCTGAAGAAGCTGGTGGCTGCCCAGACCGGTACTCGCCCTGACAAAATCCGCATCCAAAAATGGTACAACATTTATAAGGATCATATCACTCTCAAGGATTATGAAATCCATGATGGTATGGGCCTTGAGCTCTATTACAATTAAATAAACAAATCCTGCGACTCATATTCATGTTGTATTTGGACAAGTAGTGTAACAGTCTGGTCTGTATGCCCTATGTGATGGGTTTAAAATCTTTTATTAAACAAAACTGTTTTTATGTGATTGCCGGTGTGAATTTTATTATTGAGCATTGCAATATTATTTGATTTGTGCCATAAGGGTTTGGAAATTTGAGAAAAGGGTACCTCCTAGGGTTTCTGTGGTTTTGTTTTGTAATTTGGTTCATCTAAGCGTTTCTGGAAATGTTTAAAGAATTCTGTGAAGAAATTGGAATTGGATTACATTTATTTCTACCAATTCTCTGTAACAAGGCTTTTAGTTTTTGTTTCAAACTGATAGAATCTGTTACAAGATATAGGTGTCTCTGCTGAGTAAACGTAAACCTACACGAAGAATCTCCTTTGCTTAAGCTGCCATGACTAGGGAGATTCATTCCGTCAAAGAACCTAGTCCACTACATCTCTTGGGATTTGTATCATGATAAATGGTGTGACACACCATCATCCTTGACAATTTGGCTACAATTCCTTTGATGGCTTTTTGGTATTTGAAATTACAGAATTTGAGTACTGTAGGGCCTATGCCATCCGTTTAAAGTTATGAGTTTTGTAATTTAGGCTCACAAATGCATTTCTGAAGTTGTTGAAAGTGTTTGTTGAGGAAAATTAGGAAATTCCATCACTAATTGTGGGGTGTAAGTTTATTTAATACCAGAAATTCACTGATTGACGTTCTCATAACCAATAGTTTTTTTTCCTTTTCTTAAATTCTTGATAATTGATTTCTGTTTGTTAGTCATCTGCGTAGTAGTCGTGAGTATGGCTGATGGTTTCCATCCAATTTCCTCCCTAGGAACTTGTGGCCAACCTCGCCCCTTGGTATGCCCAATTTCAATACCTTTTCTTCTCGGATGATATAGTTAGGGAATGGCATATTGTTTCGTTGTTTAAATTGTTTCCTGTCTCAATTTTGGCTTCCCTTTACCATGGGATCTGTAGAATTATTTTTTCATGAAAAGCAGCAAATACAGTATTAAAGATTGTAAGGACTGATCTCTCGACAATTTGTGCCACATCGGCAAAATCCACTAGACAAAAGAGTCGGTCAACTAAGTCAAACGTCGAATGTACAAGACGACAAGAATAAAAGATTTTCCTCAAATTCAAAGAAAGAAAACAAGTTCCAATAAAAAAACTGTCGAACAGAATATGCGACACATGAGTCCATAATAAATAAGAGTGTCGACCAACTGTCGAAAACACCCCAATACATCACATGTCATAATACATTAAATACATTAACAAAATTCGACCAACTTGTCGAAACAACAAATACAAGAAACTTTTCTTACAAGCAAACAACGATTTACAAGAGTCTTCGACTGTCTGTCATAAGAGTGCAACTATCAATACAATAGACCAATGGTCGAAATAAATAACCATAACATGCTATACAAGAAGATCTTCTTGACAGGAGCTCCAGAGACCTGCTACATACAAACATCAGGGCGAGAATATTGTGGGAGTGCGTTTCCACCCTACCACAAAGCAATTACTCTTCCCCAGAATCTTTCCTGACATGAAAGATACCCAGCCCAGCTAGAAATAGTCTAACAGAGTAAACTGACTGAAGTAATGGAATTGTGTGATAAGATACATCCATATTTAATTACAATAAACACATCATGGACTTCCAAAACCATTTCTAAATAAAACTTATTCCATTTCACAAATATGGATAATGTTATGTAAGATTCTTACTTATTGCATAGTACAACATGCTTCATGGGTATTCAACATACATAAAGAACATAAGTAAAATTATTCTATTAACTATCATATCATGTCAAGTTCAAGGTTTCACCCATATCTATATGGTTCAAATGGTAATTATAACTTGGTTCCATACTATTTCAGGGAGAAAACTAAAGGATGCTTAAATAGGTAAAAATGTGTACTTCACTTCAAGGTATTCATGGAAATCCAACATATTCAAGAAGTATAAACATATATCGGATGAATAAAAAGTACATGTCTATAAGTCTAAGAAATTTTCATGTCTATGCTTCCGTCTCATTTCTACTCATTAAGAGTTGACCTTGATCTCTTTTATTTAAAAAAATAGGAGTAACACAACTTTACCCCAACACTAACACACTCAAGAATAATGATCTATACAAGTCCAACGCATAATCAATCTTGACATAATAAGAGAATCCCTTGGGAGGTGCTAATGGTATCTCACACCTTATTCATTATATCCTGCCTTATATTTAGGATTCTTACTAAGAGAGATTCTCAACTGAAATTTAAACAATCTGAAATGACATAAATAAACCCCTAATTCATATATAAAGACAATTATGGTAAATCAAGTCACCCTCTTTACCCAACTCTCAAAGGTATTTAAGGAAAAGTGTAGAGAAGCACACCCTTGTCTAATATTAAAAGTATATTCTTCCAATAATTCTAAATGCAAGGTAGGGTATCCAAATGATCAAAGTGTTTGCTAATTCCAGCATAAGTCAAACCTTAAAAAGGTCTCTATTTATCATGAACATCTATAGATTAAATCCTCTGGGTAATAATTTTATGATCCTTGTTTCTCCTAAGTTCAAATTGTTTTCTAGACAAGCTTCTCAAAGGTTTGGTTTGAAATGATATAAATAAAGTCTGCTAAGTTCTTAATGACAAAAATAGGAAGATGATTTGTTCACTGTCAAAATTTTCCCCTTAGTTCACCAATGTTTTAGACGCATCTACCTTTCCAAATCAATAATGTTTTAGAGGTTTCATTAACATTTTGATTCTTCCAATAGAGAGATTCATTCTATCATACGTTTCTAACATTTTTTAACTAAATCCTGACCCCTTTTCTGAGATCACAGCCCCCAAGGTGATTTATGTTTAAACTATCTTATTCACAGCAGCAATCCAGAGAAGTTCTTGGTGCACCCGGAAAAAGAATTGAAAAGTTAAGGAAAAGAATGATAATTACAGCTATCCATATCCACAGAACTTCTAGCATATTCAAGTTTAAAAGATTACAGATATTCCAGCTCTACTCTTTACTTCAAGTCATTGGTTTTTTTAAAAGACAAGTAAGCAGAGGAAAACAAAGAAAACCTGGTATGGTGAAGTCGATTTCCTTGTGCTCGGTTATTCACTTTCCCAACTCGCAAGTCGATGGAATTGTTGTGACAGATGTCATGTCGTTGTTAAGGGGCGGCGAACAAATAAGCTCATATAATTACAACGTGAATTTGTGCGGAGAGATAATTTCTTCCCCGAACAAGAGTCGATTTGCAAAATCGAGATCTTCTTCTTTGGTAAGAGTCTCAACTTTAGCTCCGCAACATCTTCACTACCTGTTCTTTCGCCAACCATTTCCTTGGTACTTAGAATGGGAGCACACTGGCTGAGAAATAAACCGCACGACAAATCCATTGTTCATCCCATTAGGGTTTAACCGTTCGATTCTCAAACTTGAGACCAAAGAGACGTCCAAATTCATCGCAGAGTTAAACAGGAGTTCCAGCATGGCACGAGCCTGGCTGTGCCTAATTACAGCCGTCAAAGCCCTGACAGCTACCACGGCTTCGATGAGCTCCAGATTCTTCTATCGTTTATTAAATTCTTCAATGATGCTCAACGTTTCACTTCCTTCATTTCTATGCGTGCCCAGAATGTTACCCTGCTTTCCATGGAGAACGACAGCCTCTGCTTGTGCAAGCCATTTGGGTGTCAAGCTCTGCGATAAATATTGATCCCCCAATCTTCTCTCTTCCACCATTATTTACTCCTCTACCTTCCTCTATATTTCACTTCTCCCATCCTTTTCTTCTGCAGAGGCATATTTTCCTCCTCTTAATGAATACCCTCTTTTTCCAAATAAAAGAGATCAGATCTTGCGATCAAAAATATCATCGCCATTCAATGCAGCCCATCCTCTTTCAACGACCCCGACGACCCCAAAATATCTTGGTCTAGCAGCCTTAAAAGACCGAACCTATTTACTACTCCACGTACAACTCCACATAGAAGACACGTTGAGGAGAATGGGTTGTGACATCCTTCCCCCCTTAGAAAATACATCGTCCTCGATGTCTTACTTAGTTCACTTCTTAAACCATCAAGATTTTAAGATACAAGAATCACATAATAAATACCTTCATTAACAAGTATTAAGACAATACAAAAGTGTGTAACCATGAAATCACATTCCTTACTAAAACTTAAATCTAGAATTTAGCATTTCTCAATTGATTCTATACTTTGAATTCGTAAACATTTTAGTAGAAGTAACACACATTCAAAAAACATACTTCTCAAAAGAACTATAGGTGCATATTGAAAACAAGCACAAGGTAAAGTAAACATGTACAAACTTCAAGTAATCATCTCGTAGACAAATTCTAAGTGAGTGTGTGAATTCCATTACCACCTTACAGTTTTACAAGGTTAGATTACCTCTCTCCAACAATATTCCCCCTCTCTTGTAATGTGTTATTCCATCTGTTATATACACAGGAACAACATGAAAGAATCAATTCATATAGTTATCACAACCAAAAGAAAAATATAATATTCCCTTATCTCGGTGCTTTCAGAAATTACTTACATAATACCCTTAAAGTGGCAACAAAGCACACACATACCTGTGCTTATTTTACCATACCGTGATGTTGTAATGATTTGAGCACATTACTGAGTGCCTTTTATCCACATTCCTGGTACACTCTTATATATATTCACTTACACTATTGTTAGCCCAATCATAATGTCAATGCTTCATAGAAGAAAAGTGTTGATATTTTTTTTATTCAAGAGTAAAAATAATAATCTGCAAAGTTTCAATTTAAAATAAGCTCTAGTTCATAACTTGATCATAAGTAAGTAAATTATTCATATGTACCATCTAACAAATGGTACTCACTAAGTAAGAAAATTTATCCATCCATACTCGCAATTTCCTTTAAAGGTTAGTGGATCCATTCTTCCATTTATGTGACCTAGGCCTTCATGCCCATCTTGTCACAAGAATAATTCAAAAGAAAATTTTAACTCATTTCATTATAAGCAATGTGTCTTCATTTCCAAGACAAATGTGAGTCAACAAAGGTTACATCTTACCATTAATAAGCATTCTAATCTTTTTGCTATGTAATGTAACTATGCTTGATTCCGGCGTAGACATTCCAATACATCATGATAATTCATCATTACATAAAATAAAATACAACAAGTATGTCATACATCAAGAGTATACATCAAGTGAAAAATCATTGGGGTCAATCAGGTACAAGATACATAAGTGTCATTTGGAAAATGCAATGTAATGACTAAAACTAATCCATAAAATGTCACATAAGTAAAACATGCTAAAATTTCTCCAATGTCGATTTCATAGTCATAGTCGGTCAATCGCTAGACTAATCGACCAAAAATAACTGAACCTAATCCAATAAAATGCCACATAAGCAAAACATGCTAAAAATTCTCCAATGTCGATTCCATAGTCATAGTCAGTCAATCGCTATAGACTAATTGACCAAAAAGGACTGAACCTAATCCAAAAAAATGCCACATAAGCAAAACATGCTAAAAGTTCACCAATGTCAATTCCATAGTTATAGTCGGTCAATTGCTATAGACTAATCGACCAAAAAGCTCAAAACAAGTAATCATGTATGTCATCGGACAACTGTCCATCTGGATACTCCGGTCTCCTAAGCCATCAGACAATTGTCCATTCTGCAAATCTCGAGACGAGAGTGTGGTTTAGGGCACTTTTCCGACCAACCACAAAGCCTTACACTTCCTTGGGATTCTACCTCCTCGCAAAATTCCCAACCCTGCAGCCTATAAAATACAAAAGGCAGGGGGTATCTGGTGTAGTCGTGAAATTAACTACTTTCCACAAGTAGAACTAATCACGAATGTGACAGGGAGATGAAACATAGGCATACACATTTAAGAAAACATGTGTTACATAGCTTTGGCCAAAGCATTTTAATACCAGACTTCTACTGGGAGATAGAGTGAAAAAGTAAATATCACTTCACATCACATGACTAGCAACAAAGAACACACATCCTAGCCACCTCCAGATCACAAGAAATCTCAAAATCAACGTTTGCAAATCTCAACTCAAATCCCCAAAGATGTGTAAAATCAATAGAAATAAATGTGAACAAGAACCACATTTGACAAATATACAAGATTTGGTGGCTAGACAGTGACAAGAAAAACTTAAAATTCAAGCTAGTCCTTCATCACTTCCAAAGTTCATCAAGCCAGAAAATAACATAATCAAATTGGAAAATCCATTTCACATATACAAAGTGATTATCACTAGCCACAAAGAGGGAGTAGAAGCTACATAGCACCTTCCATCTGAGGTGTGTTAAATAACATGACCATACGCCTGACATATATTTATCTCATAGATTACATAACTATGTAATGACACATTCTATTTGTCCATACAAAATAAACTTTTTAAGCCTTTCATTTTTCCTTCCTCAGCCTCATGCAATTCTAAATGCAAGATGAAACATGTAATTACAGTTACTAACTTTCCAAGTATTTTCTTTCATACATAAGATGCTAGGATCATTTCACTCATATCCTAGTGCAAAAGTTAATCATCAGTTAACTATACAATTAAATCAAAGAGTTTTACCTTTCTTCTTGCTTCACACATACTAACAAATAAACATTTAGCTTAAGTGCATCACTCACACCCAATATATTTTGCAGTTTCTCACTCGTTATAGATCATTCAATTTTAAATAGAATTGCAATCACATTAATTTGAGGTACACAATTTACCAAGCGTTTCAGAAATATTGCATCTTTTACAACTTTAAGAGCAAGCAATGACAAATAAATAGCCTTACACACAAAAACATGTAAGGTCCTAGAAGTGATTGTTTCCACCTCTATAAATCAAAGCAATAGACATCCTTTCCTAACCTGTCAGGAGTAACCATGACTGGGAGACTCAACCGTCTACCCAAGGAACTAACACTTACATTCATAGTCCAAGCATTAGTTTACTGACAGTTTGTGTGACTAAGTGTCACAACTAAGCATAGCGAACTCAAGGCCCTAGAGTGGAACCCAGAGCTCTGATACCATATGTAAGGACTGATCTCTCGAAAATTTGTGCCACATCGGCAAAATCCACTAGACAAAAGAGTCGGTCAACTAAGTCAAACGTCGAATGTACAAGACGACAAGAATAAAAGATTTTCCTCAAATTCAAAGAAAGAAAACAAGTTCCGATAAAAAAACTGTCGAACAGAATATGCGACACACGAGTCCATAATAAATAAGAGTGTCAACCAACTGTCGAAAACACCCCAATACATCACACGTCATAATACATTAAATACATTAACAAAATTCGACCAACTTGTCGAAACAACAAATACAAGAAACTTTTCTTACAAGCAAACAAAGATTTACAAGAGTCTTCGACTGTCTGTCATAAGAGTGCAACTATCAATACAATAGACCAATGGTCGAAATAAAGAACCATAACATGCTATACAAGAAGATCTTCTTGACAGGAGCTCCAGAGACCTGCTACATACAAACATCAGGGCGAGAATATTGTGGGAGTGTGTTTCCACCCTACCACGAAGCAATTACGCTTCCCCAGAATCTTTCCTGACATGAAAGATACCCAACCCAGCTAGAAATAGTCTAATAGAGTAAACTGACTGAAGTAATGGAATTGTGTGATAAGATACATCCATATTTAATTACAATAAACACATCATGGACTTCCAAAACCATTTCTAAATAAAACTATTCCATTTCACAAATATGGATAATGTTATGTAAGATTCTTACTTATTGCATAGTACAACATGCTTCATGGGTATTTAACATACATAAAGAACATAAGTAAAATTATTCTATTAACTATCAAATCATGTCAAGTTCAAGGTTTCACCCATATCTATCTGGTTCAAATGGTAATTATAACTTGGTTCCATACTATTTCAGAGAGAAAACTAAAGGATGCTTAAATAGGTAAAAATGTGTACTTCACTTCAAGGTATTCATGGAAATCCAACATATTCAAGAAGTATAAACATATATCGGATGAATAAAAAGTACATATCTATAAGTCTAAGAAATTTTCAAGTCTATGCTTCCGTCTCATTTCTACTCATTAAGATTTGACCTTGATCTCTTTTATTTAAAAAAATAGGAGTAACACAACTTTACCCCAACACTAACACACTCAAGAATAATGATCTATACAAATCCAACGCATAATCAATCTTGACATAATAAGAGAATCCCTCGGGAGGTGCTAATGGTATCTCACACCTTATTCATTATATCCTGCCTTATATTTAGGATTCTTACTAAGAGAGATTCTCAACTGAAATTTAAACAATCTGAAATGACATAAATAAACCCCTAATTCATATATAAAGACAATTATGGTAAATCAAGTCACCCTCTTTACCCAACTCTCAAAGGTATTTAAGGAAAAGTGTAGAGAAGCACACCCTTGTCTAATATTAAAAGTATATTCTTCCAATAATTCTAAATGCAAGGTAGGGTATCCAAATGATCAAAGTGTTTGCTAATTCCAGCATAAGTCAAACCTTAAAAAGGTCTCTATTTATCATGAACATCTATAGATTAAATCCTCTGGGTAATAATTTTATGATCCTCGTTTCTCCTAAGTTCAAATTGTTTTCTAGACAAGCTTCTCAAAGGTTTGGTTTGAAATGATATAAATAAAGTCCGCTAAGTTCTTAATGACAAAAATAGGAAGATGATTTGTCCACTGTCAAAATTTTCCCCTTAGTTCACCAATGTTTTAGACGCATCTACCTTTCCAAATCAATAATGTTTTAGAGGTTTCATTAACATTTTGATTCTTCCAATAGAGAGATTCATTCTATCATACATTTCTAACATTTTTTAACTAAATCCTGACCCCTTTTCTGAGATCACAGCCCACAAGGTGATTTACGTTTAAACTATCTTATTCATAGCAGCAATCCAGAGAAGTTCTTGGTGCACCCGGAAAAAGAATTGAAAAGCTAAGGAAAAGAATGATAATTACAGCTATCCATATCCACAGAACTTCTAGCATAATCAAGTTTAAAAGATTACAGATATTCTAGCTCTACTCTTTACTTCAAGTCATTGGTTTTTTTAAAAGACAACTAAGCAGAGGTAAACAAAGAAAACCTGGTATGGTGAAGTCGATTTCCTTGTGCTCGGTTATTCACTTTCCCAACCCGCAAGTCGATGGAATTGTTGTGACAGATGTCATGTCGTTGTTAAGGGGCGGCGAACAAATGAGCTCATATAATTACAACGTGAATTTGTGCGGAGAGATAATTTCTTCCCCGAACAGGAGTCGATCTGCAAAATCGAGATCTTCTTCTTTGGTAAGAGTCTCAACTTTAGCTCCGCAACGTCTTCGCTACCTGTTCTTTCGCCAACCATTTCCTTGGTACTTAGAATGGGAGCACACTGGCTGAGAAATAAACCGCACAACAAATCCATTGTTCATCCCATTAGGGTTTAACCGTTCGATTCTCGAACTTGAGACCAAAGAGCCATCCAAATTCATCGCAGAGTTAAACAGGAGTTCCAGCATGGCATGAGTCTGGCTGTGCCTAATTACAGCCGTCAAAGCCCTGACAGCTACCACAGCTTCGACGAGCTCCAGATTCTTCTGTCGTTTATTAAATTCTTCAATGATGCTCAACGTTTCACTTCCTTCATTTCTATGCGTGCCCAGAATGTTACCCTGCTTTCCATGGGGAACGACAGCCTCTGCCTGTGCAAGCCATTTGGGCGTCAAGCTCTGCGATAAATATTGATCCCCCAATCTTCTCTCTTCCACCATTATTTACTCCTCTGCCTTCCTCTATATTTCACTTCTCCCATCCTTTTCCTCTGCAGAGGCATATTTTCCTCCTCTTAATGAATACCCTCTTTTTCCAAATAAAAGAGATCAGATCTTGCGATCAAAAATATCATCGCCATTCAATGCAGCCCATCCTCTTTCAACGACCCCGACGACCCCAAAATATCTTGGTCCAGCCGCCTTAAAAGACCGAACCTATTTACTACTCCACGTACAACTCCACATAGAAGACACGTCGAGGAGAATGGGTTGTGACAAAGCTTGATTTGAAGTAAATAATAATGTGTGTTATAGTTTCCGACTTTCTGAGTTTCCCATTTATCTGTGAATGTTGATAAGTTGACAGTAAATTCATTTGGGCAATATTTTTTTATATTAAAGATAGTATATCAAAAGAACTTAAATTCAGAGTTTATATCCAGATAGAATACAGACCAGACAGGGTCTAAGGAAAGACAACGTATGGCCATGTAGGGTGAAGTTATATTTTCAGTTTTGCCTTGTGGACATCAAAAAGATCAAATGTTGGTTGCGATTGGGTGAGTTATCCAACAAATCGAGCTGTTCAAATCAAGCAGTTTACTGACAAATCAATCCCTCAAATTAAGGCAGTTCCAAACAGTTAAGTGACCTATCCACCTCAATTCCAGTCCACTACAGTCCTAACTAACTGACCACATGCAGTCCTTATTTCAGTCCTAACTAGCTGTAACTACACATCCAACTATGCTACTCCTACGCTGACAGACCAATCACTAAACAACTGTAGAATAAAAAGGAGAATCATTTAGTCACCTTTTTTCAATTGTTCAGTCCTAACTGTTGACATAACATTTTAGGAGACTCAGATGGTGATGCAGATTAAAAGTTGACATACAAACCTGCTCTTCCTTGAATTGCTTGCCCACATGCTCTACAGTGTTGGACAACCCAATGTCTGTGGTCTTTTCCAAATACATCCTTTCCAAGTAGATTTTTCTTTTGAACTAGGATCCAAACGGAAACCATTAATAAGATTGATTTTATGGGATCAAAAGGAATGAGCTCTACGCCATTTTCCACAAATTATACCCTTTAACATATGTTAGTGAACAGATTTATCACTGTGGTTTGTTTTGGAAAATGACTCTGAATCGCTCAGCAAACAGCTACCCCACTAACAGTTGGAGAGATCACTATTGAGTTAATGATCTTCCTTTGCGTTTAAGAGGGGCAGCTCCCTTGTATGACATGATTTTAGGTTTTTGGGGTATGCTTTTGACCAAAAAGCAGAAAAGGGAAACTAACACCTAGGCATAGCCATGTCACAAGTGCGATTGGGAGCTTTAGAATGAAGGGAACAAAGACGAATGACACACAGATCATCCACTCATCACCTGCAAATGATTATAAAGAAAGAGAAGATGAATGACACAGACCATCCACTCCGTACCCACAAATGATAATCAGGAGAATGAACAGCAATATCTTCCAAATATGCATATTTAGAACTTACAGATTCCATGATATATGTGACCACAATCATATATACAGAAACACCAAAAACATACTTAGTTGCAGGATGCCTGCCCTGCCCCTGCGCATCCGGTGCGGATGCGTACTGGTTTGGATGCATCATGAGGATGCGTGTGGATTTCTTTAATTTTTTTTGTATATTTGGCATTTGGCATTGATCTATGATGAACTATCATTCTATTGAATGATTTAGCTTTACAAATCTGAATATTTTTAAATTTTTTTTCTATATATATATACACACACACACATGCACCCAAACGCATCCAAATCCCCCCCAAAAAAATTCCACGCGTCCAAATAGAAAGATTATGAATTCACAGAAAACTTATAAAAATACATATATTTAAAATGTCTTATTTTTCTGATGAAAATCAGAGCTCACAAACTCAGCATTCTCTGCAATAAATGATTATGCTGAAAAATACTCATTCTCTTCCCCTCCCTATCTTAGAATTGAACCCCGCTCCTTCTGGAAAACTTTACAATAAATAGCCAATGTGAGACCTTTTGGTTGTCGTAATTGCTGCTTTTAAAACTGGTTACAAGAATAAAATGTAAAGTTTATTACTTTTTCCATAGAAACAATGTTTAATTCATTACAAACGAATTAAAATACTACAAGCACTAACCTTAGAAAATAATATAATCCAACATTAACTTGACAGGTGAATGATGACTGTCACATTGTGTCCAAGTCTTCTTGTGTCCAAGCTGGCATCTTGGCTGGATAAGTCTTCACAGTATGGGGTCGCCTGTTGCACTATTGTGCTGCTTGCAACTTTAGCATTTTTTCAATCTTGTGCAACCATGTAGTGAAATTGGGCCCCTGATCTTGTCTGAGATGTATAGCCTTTAACTTCTTTGTAATCCTTGTTGTGTTTGCCTTAACCCTTTTGAACATGCACAACTGCACAACAAATCTTGGCCATTAATCACGCTCATATGTGTAGATTTTAACCTTTTAATGAGCTATGCATGGTTGTGCACCTTGCACTTTGCATTGCTTTTTGATCCTATGCTAGGCGTAGTCCATCCTGGCCATTAATCTATTTTGAAGCTATAGATGGTTAAGCAACCTAGACTTTGATTCTTGCAGTATTGTGCAGATTGCAATTTGGTCCTTAGTTTGATCTTGCGCAATGGCATGGTCTATCCTTGATCTAACGTGGCACTTTGTTGAAGCCACTCCTACCACATCAACATCCATGTCATCATTTGTAACCTTTCTGCTGGAGCATTAGAGCCACGAGAAGGTTGCGAGGAAATGATAATTGTTGCCACTTTGGGTACTCCGTGGATGCCACATGGGTCTTCATGTTCTCACTGAGGTGTTGGAGCCCTCGGAAGGTTCCAGTGAAAGAGGGAGCTCCAGTGAAATGATAATTATCACCACATCAAATGCCAAGTAAGTTGCCACATAGACATCTTCTCCTACGATGAAGCAGAGGAACCTTTGAAAGGTTCCAATGGAAACCAATCTCTGCTAACGTATATGGCCACATAGGACATGATTCTTGTTCCGCTGGCCCATTGGAGCTTGAAAGAAGTTTCAGCGTAAGAGCAGAGCTCAAGCAGAATGAAACAAAATGACATCACTTGCCACATGGATTCCACTGAGACTCTTAAAAGGTTTCAGCGGAAGCATAAGTCCCAGCAGAAATGTTGACATGGACAAATGTGCCTGCCACCTGGCACACTTGGCAAAAACTTAAAGTAACTTCTAAATATGTTCCAAGAAAACTTAACATTATCACCCTTTGCCCATAACATTTGCAACAGTACATTGGCTTTTTGTGTGGTTGTGGCAACTACAGTGGGCACCAATAGAGGTTTTGAAACCTCATGCAATTTTTGATGCAACTATTTATTTCTTTAATTCTTCATCTTTACAAAGGTTGTTGGGACAATTGGAGGTTGTGACAACCACTTTGGGTTGTTGGGTCTCGATGGAGGATGTAAACCTTCTACATGACTGTGCCGAATCGGCTTTTCACTGCTTTGGAGAAGCTGCCGGAAAATTGTGTGGTTGTAACTTGTGACAACCATGTCGGGTTTTGACAAGGTTGTGACAACCTTGTTGGGTTCCGACATGAAAGTCTAACTTCATAAATTTTGAAGAATGACCCAGAATTTTGAGGACCTTGGTGACACTTAAAGCCAAAATTGATTTTGAAATTTTGACAATTATGGCCTTAGGTGGGAAATGGAAAGTCCTGGAACTCTTGATCAAAAATCAGTTTTCCCATGAAAATTGAATAGATGGTGCACAACAGGGTATGATAAAGTTTAAATTTGGCCGAGTTGAAAAGTAGGCCAACACCATACCATTCAAATATTGTAAGCTCAGTCAAGCTGTTGCTGATAATTGAGGCTAAAAAGCTTCTGCTCCTTTCTTAACTATGACAAAAGGCGACACATGCATCTTTAAGATATCTTGATGCATGGGATGGTGAACCCTAAGAAGTCCTCTATAGATTGCTCAAGCTCATACACAACAATATATACTTTTCTGTTGTTTGATGCCGTTATGATTCATCAGCTTCATATCCAATCTCCATTGGCGACGGCCCCATCTGTTTCAAGGCTTGAAATCTCGATAAATTTTTCTTGGACACTAATAGAAACCACTAGAATATCTCATTCAAATATTGAATCTTTGCATGCAACACACAATGTTGATTTCTGATTGTAATCATTGAAAAAAGTCCCTTTCCCAGTGTGGGAATTATTTGCTTCTACCATCAAAAGTAGGAGGTTTCAATTTGCTTACCTTCTACTTCCATCTCCTTTTTATTGCCTTTTTATTTTTAGTGTAGAGGCTTCTTGTGAGGCATCTCCAAGTAATCGACAAAAGAGATTATAGCTTTGAAATCTTGTTTTTTACCATGATATTGCTCAAAGATTTTGTTTATCTCCTCTATAGGGGCTTGATGATATTGTAGAGGAATCATGTGGGTAGGTTTCATGTAAATTTTATGCATGTTCTAGCATTGTAACAGCAGTATATTTGATGTAACTGTTGGCAAGTTGACACTCAAAGTGTATATGACTTATTTTGTGTTGTCATTATGACAACAAAGTCATATGAAGTTTTGACAATAAACTTTGAAGAGCAAAATTGACTAAGTATAGAAAACAGAATAGTACAGAGTTATTCAGTTGATCAGAGCACCAGCGCACGTGCGTACGATCGAGTCAGACTATGCGCGTTCATACCTAAGCTCTATGATATGTTTTTGTGTCTACCCTATACACGCATGGTATGGAATGACAGTACGGATAAGTTACAGGAAGATTAAGTGCCATTAACTGTTCAGAAAACAGAGTATGGAGCCGACCTCAGAATTTAGATTAGCGTATAATATTTTGTTTTGTAAAGGCTATGCGCCTATTGTAATGAGTTTGTAATTATGTCTTAAACATTCATGTAAACACGCTTAAGCCAATTTGTTTGGAACTGGAAGCGTTGTGTATGTTGTTTTTGGGCCGACTAAGGTCTTGTTTTTAGTCGCGTCTATTCAGTATATGTATATATACTAGACATGCACTTTTGTATGAATGGTGTCGATGAAAAAGAAGTAGAGAAGATATTCAGAAGATCAATATGAGCAAACCAGTATGAAGTAGAAGTCTACAAGAGATTAAAGCATCAGCGCATAAACGGAACTGATTAGACAACAGTGTCATTACAGCAGTTCATTTATGATATAGTGTATATCAGTTATCAAAAGGTTGTAGTCTTCATCTTATTGAGCAGTGAGCTCTGGCAGTGAGCCAACCACCTCTGACATGGTTTTTGTCAAGACTCCTAACAGGGTCATTGTACTTGAATTGTAAAGACTGCTCCTAACATGGCAAAGGAACCTTAACAGGTTCATTATACTAGTACAATCATTTGTGGGTACTAATTCCCACAGTGGTTTTCCTCTGATCAAGGTTTCCCCGTAATCATATCTTGTGTTATGTGTTGTGCTTCATTTGTTATATATTTGATTCAAGTTTAAAGTTGCTGAATTATAATTAATAGACAAACACTAATTCACCCCCCCTCTCAGTGTTTCTAACAGTAACAGCCGTGCATGTTTTATATCAAAATCATTTTCAATAGATTTGTCATTGTAATCGCTTATTTCCTTGGAAATCTATATTGTTTCCTTGCATGTTTACTTTGCATGTTAGTATTTTGACTCAAGTGTGATAGTGAATGAACTCAAAGGTATATTGCTAGGAACAAAGGAAACAAATTTAGTGTTTATTTCAGCATCTACAGTACGGGTATAAAAGGTTACATCAATGGCTAATATTAAAGATGGGAGATTGTTACCTACTTTCTTTCTTGCCTCACAAGCTAAAGAAAGGGATAAAAAAATAGTGAAAGTCCACAAAGAAATGATCGACATATGGAAAAACTTATGAATGACTTCTTTCAAGCACTTCAAAAATATCAATCGGATATGCCATTATTGTTAGAGAAATTGCTTTTGGAAGAAGCTAAAAAGATGGATAAGAGATATAACAACGATGAACACATTGAAGTCACTAATAATGAGCATTGCCTTTTGTTAGGCTGCATACCTTTTGTTTTAAAGGCTTTATTTCCTGGGTGCTGAGGCACAGTTTCAGTTGAACTTTATTTGTAATACTTTTTAAACTCTTTGTTAAAGGTTTTAGGTCCTTGTAAAACCTGCTTTTACTTAATCAAAACGATGAACACATTGAAGTCACTAATGATGAGCATAGAGATCATCCCAATACTGAAAATTCATTTGAAGAAGTACATGAGACTTGTGGCAGCTATGGTAACGTTGCTGAAAGGGACAAAGTTAATTCTGATTTGGTTATGCATAATAATAGCGATACATTAATTTTGCATGATCCATTACTTGAGCATGCAAGAGTTGAGGATATGAATAAAGAAGTGGAAACAATGGATCTCATTGAAGAATGTGTGGTGAAAAACATTACTGATTCAGATTTGAGGAAGGACTTAACCATTCAAGGAGAACTCGAAGAGTCTATTTATGTTTTGACATCATACCATCATGATTTTTTGACCGGGCATAAAGTTGTCCAAGAGATTAAGGAAGCCACAAGTTCACTTAAGCCATGTGAGGGTTTAGGCAAACATATTGTTCAAAATTCTATCCCGGGGTTTGCCAAACCAGCAATAACTGATCAGCTATGTGTAGGCAATTCAGAATTTTCAGTATGTAGTGAACCAGCACTTGTCAATGACCGTCCACTCATGAAAGGAGAGGTGATTAAGATTTATGAGACATCACACAAACGCATGAGAAAGGACTGATTCCCTGATTTGGAACATCAGTCCCTCACCTATGCAAAATCATGAGTTGGCAGCCTTTACACATGAAGATGATGGTATTGTTGGGTTTTTCAATGTTGGCACTCAACTTGAAGGTGTCAAACATGAAGTATATATTGTGGATTCAATGCACAAAGGTTCTAATTTTGTACATCATACCATGGAAGATGTTAAAAGGGCGTAACACGTGTGATGAATTGCTTCACAATTCTGGACATGGTAATGTCGTTATTATCAGAGTAGCGCAGCAAATTGGCGGAGCAATGTTCCTGAGGTTGACATGGGACCCAGGTATTTGGTTTTAGCATGCAGGGGCGGATTGCTTGAGGGCAAGCAATCTCTAGGAAGGGAGGACTGTAATGCCCCCAAATCTTGGCGAAATAAATAAATAAATAAAATTAATTATTTTAAAAGTTGTCCAAATAAATTAAATATTCAAAGGTTGACTTTATTTTAATTAATTTAATTAAAAGTGACTTCAATAAAATAAGTATTATGGAAAGTCACTTTATTAATAGAGTGACTTTATTATAATGTCAACTTTAAATTATAACATAAAGTTGCATTTTGGAGGGAAATGAATTAAAATATTTCTCTCAAAAAGGAAAAGACTATTATAAAAGGAGGACAAAGGGAATTGTGAAGGCATTCTAGAGATTGTTATTTTTATTTTGAGTCTTTTCTCTATGAGCTTGAAGCTTTGCTTGAAGGTCTAGCAAAACCCTAGGACGGAAACCCTAGATGGTTTGGTGATTTGGACTAAAACCCAGATCAGCCCTCTTGGTGGATTTGCTTTAGGATTCACGGGTGTATTACATTGTTCAGTTTTGTGGACAGCAATCCCATTCATGGCCGTGATTTGGAGATGATATCTCACATGGGCTTGATGATATTGTAGAGGAATCATGTGGATATGTTGCATGTAAATTTTATGCATGTTCTAACATTGTAACAGCAGTATGTTTGATGTAACAGCCATGCATGTTTTATATCAAAATCATTTTCAATAGATTGGTCTTTGTAATTGCTTATTTCCTTGGAAATCTATACTGTTTCCTTGCATGTTTAGTTTGCAATGAAATGAAGCAAATCATGTCAAAAATAAAAAATCTAAATCAGATTTGAGATAATATCCTAGTTCAGGATATTTCAAACTTATAGTCAGTTATGTGCAGTTAAGCTTCCCTCTTATTGTGATATTTTAGCTGGGTCCGGATTTTGCATGCTATTTTGAAATTGCAACTTTCTTTTCAAAAGCTCAATCATTCTATCTTGGTTCCTCGAGTTTTCTGTTAATGTATATCAAAAAAATCTGCCCTCTTTTCTCATGTCAAAATTTTCAAAATTTCTACATCATTCATAACCTGGCAGGATCCCACCTTTGATACCACTCTAAAGATCCAAACTAAAAGCATACAAAAAAACAAGCTCAGAAATAAAATTATTTTATTTTTTCAAAATTTTTAAAAATGTACGTAAACATGTAGGTATTCATCAAACTAATACAGCTTACCAAACATGTCCACATGCAAAACTAGACAGTACTGGTATTCCAGATGTCATTTTGAATTTCGACCTACTACTTAAGGGTTTCTTTCCTCAAGAAGCTTGATCTCTGCACTTGGAGGGCTTTGTCTCTAACACACAGCTTCTGAGATGCAAACTTTGGCCGAGGACAGAAAAATGATTTTTGTTTTATCAAGTTTCAAGTGTATCCCTTCTCCCCTGCGTGGCACATTATTAACTCAAGCTATCCTTTCCTAGTACACCTCAATCAAAGGCACGCATTCCTCAAACGATGACAGTAACTAGGCAAGTGATTGGACAAATCTAGCTCTTCAAACTGGGCTTATAAGTAACAAATCAATCCCTTAAATTAAGGCAGTTCCAAACATGTAACTAGCACACATCCAACTTAATTTCAGCCCACTACACAACTGACTAACTGACCACATGCCCTCCTTATTTTAGTCCTAACTAACTGCAAATGATTACGACTCCAACTATGCTGCTCCTATGCTGTCAGACCAATCACTAGACGACTGTGGATGTTAAAAGAACATTATTCTGTCCTATCTAACTGCTGATAGAACGTTCATTTTCTACTTAACTGCTGACAGAACACTCCAGAAAACTCACACTATGCTGTGGACTAAAAGGGGAATCACATATTGGCATCTATCAAGTGCATTTGTGTGGGGAAATGTTGCTTTACCCTTTGTGCCAATATGACCTAGTTGGTGGGGTCTGATTTTTCTTATATGTCATGGGTTTTCTGAATCTTAAATGGACTAAAAGGGGAATCACATATTGACATCTATCAAGTGCATTTGTGTGGGGAAATGTTGCTCTACCCTTTGTGCCGATATGACCTAGTTTGGTGGGGTCTGATTTTTCTTAAATGTCATGGGTTTTCTGAATCTTAAATGAATATAATGATGTAGGAAAACGAGCAACTATATATATTCAGCACAGAAGCTGTTAACTTTTTCATAACAATCTATTGTTTCGAGTGAATTTTATAACTTTTGTTTCCCTTTCTCAATCTTACTATTTTGGTGTGGTTGCAATCCCAAGGTGGCACTAATAGGAAGGTGAATTCCAACACCTTACAATTTTCAAAATATATATCGTTTTTGTCTCACTTTAATGAACATATCCATTTATGGAATGTTTTCCTAGATGTTTAATTGCTACAAGACTAATATTGACTAATATTGTTTTCCTCTAGTATGTTCATGGCCTAGGAATATGAAGGTATTAGTGAAGCTTTCCTCTTTGTTCGTTGTTTCTAATGTTTTTAGTGACATGTTTACTGAACCAATGGAAAGCTTACATGGCAAGAGGGCTACTTTTATATAACAAAAGCCATGATACATTGTCATCGTCAAAATTTGAGACAACTGGAGTTTAGTTTACGTGGGAGTGGATTTGCTATGCACCATTTGTTGGCATTATGTTAGCATTTAAGAATATATATATAAATACATTTATATATATAGAGAGAGACATTGATTACTTCCCTTGTGGGGAAGACCTTTAGCTTAGATGCCACAAGCAAGGGGTATTGCTTCCATTAAGTTCACCAAGAACTTGCACCTGGCCTTAACTGAGGGTGTAGGTGGATGTGCTAATTATAACCTGATTTATCTAACCGACAATTTATTCAACTTAGAATCAGTCGACCCAATTTAATCAACTTAATCTCACTTCAGGATTTGAACTTGGGTCTCCACAATGAGAGCCTAATGATTTGACCTATTGGGCTTAACCCCTTTGACTCTTGTGTTTGAATATTTAACTTGAACTTATCAATTTTTGTGGATAGAGCATGCTAGAATTGTAATTGCACTCTCTAATTGAAATATGCAGCTCAAACCTGTTGTCTACTGATCACATGTTTAGGGTTTTGATGAACTAGGTCTCAAATGTTTAACATCACATTATATTTTATGTCTGAGCCCCTAGATTCTAGGAGAAAACTGTACCTTATATTTTGTTATTTTATTAGTCCTTTGTACCGAAGGTTTTGCTGAGCCACTAGGTATTCTAGATTTTAGCTAATTTGATAACTCAATTTTCAAGAATGTAACTATTTGCTTGCTTTGGAAATTAAATACCATTTTGTTAAAAATGTAAGTCTAGATGCCCTAGATGTGAAGTTATTGATCAATCCATGCAGTTGTCCTGAAGATTATCTAGTTTTTTTTGGCAAAGGTCATGTGCTAATTTTGGTAATTGAAGTATATAATATTATAAAGATTCAACCAAGTTTTGATTCTGAGATATTCATGAACCCCCATACTTCACAAATTCATTTCTATATGAATGATATGGGCTGTGAAGATGATTTTGTTTTAATTGCCGACTTTGTTCGACATATTGTTATCTCCTCAGTAGAGGAACATCCATGCAAGCGTTGTGGCATTTGCCTAAGCCTTAGGAAAAGCACAATAAGAAAATGGAATCTAATTTGAGGATTCAATTATTATTTTCGTACTTTCAAATTGGTCTAATGGTGGATAATTTGTGTGCTTGAATGGGAGGTCATAAGTTCAAATCTTGTAGGAGGTACAATATGTGCACCTTGTATTTGAAGCACAGTTAGGTACTATTGATATGAGTTTTGTTCCACTACAACATACATAATCAAACACTCAATATTTCGAGGCGAAACACTAAATATTCAACTATCTTTTGAATAAGGTCATTTCTTATGCTAAGCTTGCAAAGTAAGATCATGAAATGACTTCAAGGTTCTTTCAATTGTGGATACTCACTTAGTGAAATAATGTGATTTACTGGTAATCACTCACGGGACTTATGCTATTCATTCAATGGATGTCAACTGCATGCACTTCTAAAGATTTATCTTCACAACATGCAATGAAAATATAATTTTGAATTCCCAACTCTTCAATTGTCAACTTAAACTTGAACTTAACTTTTTCTACTTCTACTTCTAACTATGGATGGAAGGAAGCATGGAGGACTTGGATTCTATTAGATGTAGTTTTATCAGCGACTTCTACCCACCTAGTGCAAGCTTCTAAGCTACACTCGAATGGTTTTTATATCAATATCTCCTCTTCAATCCCATCAATGGATGCAAACTAAAGATTGAATATCAATTGAAGTTAAGTGTAATCACTAGCTTACCACACAAGGCACTTTTACCATTAACAAGAGGCTAGTGACCTAGTTTTGTTTCAGTCAAACAAGTAAACATCTACAATTTCTTTCATCCAACTACGCTACTTCTATTCAACATGAAATGAAATCCTAATCTAAGGGAGAGATGCAAAGAACCATGCAATACTCCACAATGATCATGTATATCACCATGCAAAGCACAACAATGAATAGAGAACAATTTTGGTAGTACTTTGACAACAAGTCTCCAACATAACTCTTTTACAAATGATGTGAGCTAGCCTTTATATATAGAGTTCAATTACAATGAATGGTCAAGATAAATTTGAAATCAAGGGCCAAGATTAAATCACATAAGCCTTAATTAGAGTTTCTATAACCATAGCTACAAATATTAAATGTCCATCCAATTACAATTAAGCACCACCATGTGGGCCAATTAGAAAATTACATTGTTTTCATGAGCCAATAAGAAAATAGATTAGGCATAACCACTTGATAAGATGCACCAACAAATGGGTCAATAAAATAATTATAATATTTTGTGGGCCAATGGGAAGAGAGGTTAAGTAGAAGCTTGTAGAAGAAGAAACTTGTAGACAAAGCCATCATTTAATGAACCAATAAGATTAGGCCACTTGTACTAAGAATATTATTTCCTTTATCCTTTTCTATCTTGACAAATTCAATGAATCTAGACACAATATGATGAAATTCTTCCACTAAAACACTTGACATGTTCTCATTGGTTGAGTATATGGTTGTCACCTCATCATTCATTAACCTGTAAAGCAAACGACCACTTGTAAATAATTGTGAAATTTTAAATGATAAAACTTAGAAAATCATCACAGACTTGCTATTTTAATTTCCAATAACAAAATTTGATTGGGTAATGCAAATGGAAATTTCATCTCTTATCTTCATATTGATTTGCAACCAATAATAATCATCATCATTTAAAAGAATTGTTATTTTCCTTATTTAAAATTGATGCTAATTATTTAAATTAAAAGACTCCTTGAATAAATCAATTTGAATTGGCTCCCCCTTTTGGTTGAAACTGATTGATATTTTTGGCAAAATCAAGGACCTTGGAATAATTCATTCAATACATGCCCCCTTTACAACTTCAAGTTGATTGGAAAATATTTAATTTATTGCCATTCATGATTTATTTTTCTTAATTTCAATTGCCCATTTGTTAAAATCAACGCCATTTGGAAAAATCCAACGCCACAATGGATGAATTAATTAATTCACAATTAAAATTGATCCATATTTTGCAAAATCGAGGTAAATTTAGGTCTTACCTTACTTTGAAATTAATTTTCATCCCAATTAATGTCATTAAAATTGATCTCCCCCTGCATTGCCTTTTAAATGTTATTTATGGGCCCTTGGATTTGAATTTTAGGCTCTTCCTACCAGGATCATGAGATGAGAATGTGCTTCCTCCATCCCTATTTGAGATGAGGAGAGGCTTCAACTACCCCATTTAAGATGAGAAGAGGTGTCTCATCTCCCCTTTCACTTGAGACAGAAAGGTGTCTCATCTCGCCTTTCACATAGGCAAATTTACCCTTCCTTAGCTTAGGATTTCTCTTTTATTTCAATTTCTCACTTTCAAAACTAGCCAAATTTTGCAAAAACTTCTCCATTTTGACACAACCAATTTTTCTCAATTGTTTTTTCCAAATTTTGACCCTTAGTCAAATATTGCCATTTTTTCTCAATTTTCCCGCTTGACACTCTAAGGAGGCTTCTTATATCTTGGATTGTTGCCAAACCCTCTCTACTACCTAAACCTGCCAACGAAAGAGGGGGGGGGCATTTGCAATGGGGCGATGGTGTGAGGACCTCACAAGTACCTCCTGCATAATGAAGTATGGAAAATCTTGTATCTGTAAGTCATTTGTAGATCTTAAAAAAGATCATTTGGTACTTTGTGTTGGAATTGGTTGATGATGTTGTTGTTGGCATTCATGTTTTGTCACAGATGTCAACATATGTTTCTATGGAGGCAGAATAGATTGGTTATTACTATTGCTTGTTGACTGACATAAGTGTACGAGTACTGTAAGGTTGATTTAGAACGAGCGAAGATGGTGATGTGTACATGGATATGTTGTGATCTTATTTCTAAGGTAGCATGGCTTAATATTGTCTACTGGATGAGTTACATATGTTTTAGTGAAGTCTGGGTACTGGATGGTGACAATGACAGTGATCTTTGACAGAGTTAGTCTCCATGTTTTGATCTTTGACAGAGTTAGTCTCTGTGTTTTGAGTATAACTTACGGGCGATGTGGATTTAGCTTATGCGAGCTTAAGGGATGACAAAAGACATGTTAAGGAAGGTTGTTTATGTTTAGCAGGTTGTAGGACTCTTGGTGATGTCAGCTGTGGCATGTGTTCTGGAGGAGACCTATTTGGGGCCGACTTCAGATATAAAGCATGTATTATGGATTGCGAGTGTGGATTACGAATCTTGGATTATATTTGATGAATTGTAATTGATGTTTACTTGTTATAGGTACCGTATGTATCTTAGCAAGGGGTTAAGTAATTATTTGTACATTGGGGAAACCTAATTGGCCGACCTAATTGATTATTGTAATAGGGTATGTATGAGAGAGCTTTTCTTGTTGGAAAGTGTGATTGTGGAAGAGACAATGAAGTGTCGAAGCTGCAAGCTTGTTTGTGTGAAGTCTGCTGGATGTAGAGCAGAGGTTGTGATTATGTTACTTCATTGGAATTGACCAAGCAAAGATAGCTATCAGAAAATTCACTAAATTGTATATTTTTTATATACACTTGTATTTCGGACTGTAAGTCCCGAGGGTGGATTTAACCTTTTTTAGGTAGTGTACCTGGGCAATGAGCCCACTGTTACTCTTGACTCCTAACAGGGTCTGTCCTTTAACATGGACTGTGTACTATAATGCATCAATAAGCTCCTAACAGGGCTAAATCTTTTAACAAGGATACTACACTCTCAGTACATCATATGTTGGTGCTAATTCCCACCAAGGTTTTACCTTTAACAAGGTTTCCTCGACAACAAAGGATTGTGTTATTGTGTTGGCATTTACTGTGTTATCATTTGGATTAAAGTTTTTGTTTATAAAGTTTAATGTTTAATAATTAGTCTCACAACTGATTCACCCCCCTCTCTCAGTTTTGCTGGTGGATTGTTATTCCTAATAATTGGTATCAGAGCTACTGGTCCTTAGAGAGAAAACTTAACAACTTGAGGTGATCCTGAAGATGACATTCTATAGGAAGGATAGTCTGAAGTTTGATCCTGAAAACTTTGACAGTTGGAACAACAAGATGAGAACACATTTGCTATGCTTGGAAATCAACTACTGGATGATTACAAAGAAGGATGTACACATGAAGGTTGAGGATGAACTAGATAAGGCTATTGATGAAGAAAATAAGATATTTTAATATAACATGGTCGCAAGGGAAGCACTGATTAGTGTGCTCTCTGAAGGTGAATTCATAGAAGTTAAAGATTTGGATTCTGCACGTGACATTTGGACAAGATTGGAAGCACTATATGAAGGAGATAAGTTTACTAAGAAGGCGAAGTTACAAAACTGGAAGACAAGGATGGAAAATCTAAAAATGAAAGATGATGAAATTATTAGAGCATATGTACAGAGAGTTACTGAGGTTGTTATTGGGATCAAAAACTCTAGAGGCACATACAATGAGGCATAAGTGATCGCAAAAATTCTTAGATCTTTGACCCTTGTTTACAAGACTAAAGTGCAAGCTATAGAATAGATCACACCTATGACAACGAACTTTAATAGAGAGATGTTGATTGCAAAATTAACTACTTTTGAGGCCGCAGAGCTGGGATATTCATTACCTAAAGTTGAGACAACATTCAAGCCGACTATGCATAAAAATAAAAAGTGAGGAATTGTGAGCACCAACAGTAGTGACTTGAGAGAAGAGCTTGGTGAATATGCTGATGAATGAGAACATATACAGGAAGAAGAAATAAAGTTAGATGAAATTGTGGCCCTGATCGCTAGAAGAGAAAAGCGAGGTAAGGGTAAGTTTGAAGGAAAGTTACTTCTGAAATGTTTTTCATGCAATAAGATAGGTCATTTTTCATCTAGATGTCCTACAAGGGTTCTAAAGCATAAATCTAAGTTTTATAAACCCAAGTATTCCAAGGATAATGAATGTTACTATGCTAGTGAAAGTGTTTTCGATGATGCTATTGATTATGATGAGATTGGATTTATTGCTATCAAGGATGATAAACCTAATCATGAAGAAAGAGCCTTAGTGTCACATGTTGAAAATAAATCTGAATGGGTCATAGACAGTGGTTGTTCACACCATATGACTGGAGATAGAAATAAGTTTGTTAAACTAAATAAGTATGATGGTGGTGTTGTGAGATTTGGTGACAATACTCCTAAGCTTATCATTGGATTTGGATCTATTTCTCTGGATGGAAAGACCATTATTGACAATGTATTACTTGTTGATGAAATTAAACATAATTTGTTGAGTGTTGGACATCTTGATGTAGGAGCATCTTGGGTGTAAGAGCAATCTTGCATCACCCAAAAATATTTTATGGTTTCTTTTCAATAAGGGCTATTTTGTGCAGAGTTGCTATTTCTGGAAAGTTACTATTTTTAGTAAGTTTTCTGTTTGAGCTCAGAATGTTCTATTTTCTTCCCTGGAGGTTCACTTTGATTGTATCAGCCTGCCAATAAAGTTTCATTGTCAGATCAAGTCTAGTTTTGGAGATATTAGATATTTTCGGTATTGGCAGCAAGGTACAGAAACTTTGAACTCAGTTTTGAAGGCTTTAGAGGCTCTGAATGCGGTCGAAAACTTGGCTGACTAAGCATGCCTAAGTCATGCATTGTAGAGCACTTCGTGACATTTCTGAAATGGGGTTATGGCGGCCCATCGGGTCAACGGTTGATGAGTAATGGTCTCTAGAAGTTGCGCTACCTGAACTTGAAAAGTTTAAAGTTCCTTCAAAATTTATTTTTGGGTTCTGAAGTTGTTTGGGCCTACTGTTATATAATAAAAATGAATAATAATATCTTAGGGATGGTCGGCCTCAAACTTTAGGGTTTAATTTCTAGAATCTTCTTGGGCGGTTAAAATTGCCTATATATTGAAGGCCCGTAGGGTTGTCTAGGGCAGTTCTGGGGTTATGCAACTAGTGGCTCTGGCTTGCAGATTATTGTAATAAAATGCCCATGTGGCTATGTATGTTGCATTTCTGAAGGTGCATGTTATATTTCAGAATATTGTAATTTCATTTCATGGTGGATAATAGAAAGCCCATTTCTTGTCTTTGCGAATCTTGTTATTCTCGATTTTGTTGTGTGTTTGTGTTAATAAGGGGAACACCCTTCATCAAGTGGTATCAGAGAAGGAGTTCATGAGTGTGTAAACAGATCGCCAGTTGTGAGGCAGTTTGCACCAGGACTGTGGTTGTGGGTTCACGTGATAAGAGCCAAAAATGCCTCCATGAAGGAACCGTGGCAGAAGAGCTGGATGTGTGACAGAAGCGGGTTTTAGAGTCCTCCAGAGACAAGTGCAAGCGTTGCAAGAGGAGCTGCGTAGAAGAATGAATATTGCGGTTAGAGATGAAAGTGATGAGGAATCCAAAGAAGAAGAAGGTGACCAAGAAGCACCAGAAGCGCCTCGAGATCTTGAACATGATAGGCTTTTTAGAGCCATTTCCAAGATTGGAAAGAGACCAAGATTGAAGTTTTCACATTTTCAAGAAATCTTAACCCGAAGGAGTTGATCGACTGGATCAATGATCTAGAAGAATATTTTGAGTATGAAGATGTCGAAGACCCAGATCAGGTCAAATTTGCGAAGGCCAAATTAAAGGGCCATGCAAAAATTTGGTGGCGGGAGATTTAGTTGGAGAGGAATAGAAGAGGTAAGGAGAAAATCACAAGATGGGACCGAATGGTGGAGAAGTTGAAGAGACAATTCATTCCCGTTGATTATGAGCTAGATCTACTGAGAAAAATGCAAGGGTTGAAACAAGGGGTAAAATCTGTTCAGGAGTATTCAGAAGAGTTCTATCGAGTCCTCATTAGAACAGGTCATGCGGAACCTGAGAAGGAAAAAGTTGCCTGTTATCTTTATGGATTGCAGACAAGTATTCAAGATGAGTTGAGTCTGGTTAGAATGACCAGCATTGAAGAGGCATACTAGTTTTCCCTAAGAGTGGAAGAGAAGCCGAACAAGAAGTTTGAAAGCAAGCAAGATGGAAGAGATCGTGGTGGACGATCTGGCGGACAGTCTTATGGAGGCCGAAATGAAGATCAGAAAAAGAATGATGAGTCAAGTAGCAACCATAATCATAGGGGAAATAATTACAATCATCCCCATGATCAAAATAAGAGGGATCATAGAGGAAGAGTAAGAGGGCAAGGACCAGGAAGAGGAGGTTTTCGTGGGACATGTTTCCATTGCGAAGAAGGACACTGAGCCTATGAATGCCCACAATGTTAAGGAAGGACGGATAGGAGGAATGAATGCCATGCACGAGTTGCACATGCAAATGAAGAAGCTCAGTCAAAACACTCAGATGATGCTGAGAGAGGAGAAACCCTAGTTGTCAGGAGGATCCTGATAAATGAAGAGAAGAGCTCAGATTAGAGGAAGAGCCTATTTCACACTAGATGCAAGTGCGAGGATAAGTGTTGTGATGTGATTATTGATGGTGGAAGTACTGATAGTCTAGTATCAGATGAAATGGTCACAAAGTTGAAGTTGAAAAGGGAAAAACACCTACGTCCATACACAATTTATTGGGTGCAGGATGACCACAAGGTCCTGGTGAATGAGCAGTGCTTAGTGAAGTTCAAGATTGGAAGTTACCGAGATGAGGTACTTTGCGATATCATCCCCATTAATGCATGTCATTTGTTGCTGGGAAGGCCTTGGTAGTTCGACAGGTGTGCCATAAATGATGGTCATGCTAATACTTATTCTTTGACAAAGGATGGAGTCTGACACAAGCTGAAGCCATTGAAGGAAACAAGAGAAAAGGTATGTAGTAATGCCAGAATATGTTTAGTTGATGGAAGAAATTTCTTAGAAGGTATGAGACATGACCATATGTGTTTTTCTCTAATTCCAAAAGTGAGTAAAGAAGAAGTAGAAGATGTACTTGTAGAAGTTGTAGACTTGTTGGAGGAGTTTCAAGATATTGTTTATGATAATGTACCTGATGGACTACCACTAGTGAGAAAGACCAGTCACCAGATGGACTTGATCCCAGGGGCTAGTTTTCCAAACAAGGCAGCTCATAGGACGACTCCAGTAGAGAGAGGAATTGAACAAACAAGTGCATGAGTTATTGCAAAAGGGATTGATCCGAGAGAGCTTGAGCCCATGTGTTGTACCAGCGGCATTAGCACCAAAGAAAAATGGAGAATGGAGGATGTGTACAGATTCTCAAGCTATCAATAAGATCACTATCAAGTACAAATTTCCCTTGCCAAGAATGGATGATATTATGGATTGTTTGAGTGGAGTTGAGTATTTTCACAAAGATAGATCTAAAGAGTGGATATCACCAAATCAGGATCAGAGAAGGAGATGAATGAAAGACAACCTTCAAGACAAAGGAGGGCTTGTATGAGTGGTTAGACATGCCTTTTGGGCTAACCAATGCACCGAGCACATTCATGCGGCTCATGAATGAAGTACTGAAATAATTTCTGGGTAAGTTTGTTATTGTGTACCTAGATGATATTTTGATTTTCAGTAAGACATTGGAAGAACATATGATGCATATTCGTAAGGTGTTTGAGAGGTTAAGGGAAGAGAAGTTGCTGATTAATTTGAAGAAGTGCAGTTTTCTGAAGAAGGAATTAGTGTATCTGGGATTTGTAGTCTCAGTAGAAGGTCTAAAAATGGACCAGAGAAGGTGCAGGATATCCTCGAATAGCCTACCCCAAGGAGTGCTACTGAGGTAAGATCTTTGCATGGTTTGGCTAGCTTTTACAGAAAGTTTATTTGAAGTTTCAGTAGTATCTGTGGACCCTTGATTGAAACAATGAGAGGGGTTATGAAAGAGTTTAAGTGGATTGTAGGGGCAAATAAGAGTTTTGAATTGTTGAAAAGAAAAGTTACAAAACAACCTGTTTTAGCACTTCCAGATTTTAACAAGGTGTTTCAAGTAGACCATGATGCTAGTGGTAATGCTATTGGAGCAATTTTGAGTCAGGAAGGTAAACCCATTGCTTATTTTAGTGAGAAGTTGAATGATGCCAAGAGAAAATATTATGTTTATGATCAGGAGTTCTATGC
The DNA here is from genome assembly GCA_018584345.1 of Thuja plicata. Taxonomy (NCBI): domain Eukaryota; kingdom Viridiplantae; phylum Streptophyta; class Pinopsida; order Cupressales; family Cupressaceae; genus Thuja; species Thuja plicata. Next base: position 4,231,968 of record MU225820.1, on the reverse strand, counting down.
TATAGTTCAAGCATTAAGAAAGTGGAGACATTATCTTTTTCCAAAAGAGTTTGTTTTATTTACTAATCATCAAGCTTTGCAATATTTGAATAGTCAAGGAAAGTTGAATCATAGGCATTTGAAATGGATTGAGTTTTTGCAGAGTTACACTTTTGTTTTGAAACACAGGAGTGGGAAGTCTAATAGGGTTGTAGATGCCCTTAGCAGAAGACTGATTTTGCTGACAAAGATGCAGATTGAGGTTGTTGGGTTCAAGGAACTCAAGAGTTTGTATCATGAAGATCCAAATTTTGGCGAAGCTTGGAAAGCTTATAGAGAACCTGTTACTCTGGATAGAACCAAATGGTTGGATTTCATAATCCAGGATGATATGTTGTTCAGAGGTAGTTAGTTGTGCATTCCAAAGAGCTCCATGAGGGAGAATCTATTCAAAGAAAAGCATAGTGGAGGACTGGTTGGACATTTTGGGCGAGATAAAACCATTTCTCTAGTTAGTGAGAACTATTATTGGCCACAGTTGCAATAAGATGTCAAGAAATTTGTACAAGGCTGCAGGGTACGTCAGATGGCAAAAGGGGTGAAGCAGAATACATGGTTGTATCAGCCATTACCTGTACCAGAGATGCCATGGGAGGATATTAGTATGGACTTTGTTCTTCGCCTATCGAGAACTCAGAGAGGGCATGATTCCATCTTTGTAGTGATGGATAGGTTTTCAAAAAGATACATTTCATTCCTTGCAAGAAGAATAATGATGATGTTCATGTAGCAGAATTATTTTTCAAGGAGGTGGTAAGATTACATGGATTGCCTAAGAGCATAGTTTCAGATCAAGACACAAAGTTTGTTGGGTACTTTTCGAGAACCTTGTGGAAAAAGTTGAAGACAGATTTGAAGTTCAGCTCAGCACACTATCCACAGACTGATGGACAAATAGAAGTTGTGAATAGGAGTTTAGGAAACTTGTTGAGATGCTTGGTTGGAGATAAGCCAAAGGGATGGGATTTAGTTTTACCACAGGCAAAATTTGCATATAATAATTCTGTCAATAGGAGCACTGGTAAATCACTGTTTTAGATAGTATATGGAAGTAGTCCCAGAAATGCATCAGAATTAAGAAAGTTGGACAAAGGAGAGACAAGTAGCGCTGAAGATGAAGACTTTGCAGAACACTGGAAGAATTTGCATGAGGAGGTGAGGCAACATATTAATAAAATGAATACACAGTACAAGGCTAAGGCAGACAAGAAAATGAGACATAAGGAATTCCAGGTGGGAGATGAAGTCATGGTTCATTTGAGAAAGGAGAGATTTCCAGTAGGAACATATAATAAGTTGAAGATGAAGAAGTTTGGACCATGAAAAATATTGAATAAGCATGATTCAGGAAATGCTTATGAAGTAGAGTTGCCCAATGAACTCAATATTTCACCCGTGTTTAACATTTTGGATTTGACAGAATATCATGAGGGAGGTGTTGACGATCAGATCACAGAAGCACAATGGAATATTTCATCAACTACTTCAGTTATAGAGGAGATTGAAGACATTTTGGATAGTCGTGTTGGTAGAAGCACAAGGAACATAACATATGAATAATATTTGGTCAAATGGAAAGGACGACCTGTAGAAGATTCATTATGGCTATCAAGGGAGGAGGTTAACCGTCTTGGTTTTCCTTTGATCACCTGAGACGTGACAGGGTCACTTCTCAAATTACCCCAGGTGTCTGATGCAGGAGCATCCTGGGTGTAAGAGCAATCTTGCATCATCCAAAAATATTTTCTAGTTTCTTTCAAATAAGGGCTATTTTGTGCAGAGTTACTATTTCTGGAAAGTTACTATTTTTAGTAAGTTTTCTGTTTGAGCTCAGATTGTTCTATTTTCTTCCCTGGAGGTTCACTTTGATTGTATCAACCTGCCAGTAAAGTTTCATTACCAGATCAAGTCTAATTTTGTAGATATTGGATATTTTCAGTATTGGCAGCAGGGTACAGAAACTTTGAACTCAATTTTGAAGACTTTAGAGGCTCCAAATGGGGTTGAAACCTTGGCTGACTGGGCATACCTGAGTCTTGCGTTGTAGAGCACTTTGTGGCATTTCCGAAATTTGGTTACAACGACCCATCGGGTCAACGGTTGATGAGTTATGGTCTCCGAAAGTTGCGCTACCTGAACTTGAAAATGTTAAAGTTTCTTCAGAATTTCTTTTTGGGTTCTGAAGTTGTTTGGGCCCATTCTTATGTAATAAAAATAAATAATAATATCTTAGGGATGGTCGGCCTCAAACTTTAGGGTTTAATTTCTAGAATCTTCTTGTGCGGTTAAAATTGCCTATATATTGAAGGCCCGTAGGGTTGTCTAGGGCAATTTTCTGGGGTTATGCAGCTGGTGGCTCTGGCTTGTAGATTATTGTAATAAAATGCCCGTGGCTATGCATGTTGCATTTTTGAAAGTGCATGTTATATTTCAGAATATTGTAATTTCATTTCATGGTGGATAATAGAAAGCCCATTTCCTATCTTTGCAAATCTTGTTATTCTCAATTTTAATGTGTTTGTGTTAATAAGGGGGGCACCCTTCATCATATCTATTGGACAAAGGTTATCAATTGAAATTCATTGATGGGAAACGCTCTATTAGAAGTAAGTTAGGAGACTTGATCACATTTGGTACTAAATCCAGAGGTAATGTATTTGAGTTAAATACATCTGAGGCTTCTTGTCCAAGGAGATGTGTGTTTGTTGCGAAGGTATGACGCAGTGCAAGGCAGAAGAATCCCCAAAGGAGATGTCCAAGCCCCTTGCTAAACAATCACACAATGGAATCACAACATGAAACTGAGATCTGATAACAATTTGAATCTTATTCATAAAACAACTGATTATATGCAATGTGCCAGGTTGTAAGGCCTTCCCGATTACGACCAATTACAAAGAAAATAACAGTTCTGCAAGATCCCTCAAGATCCAACTCAACCCTAACCCTAGCTAGCCAAATTTGTAACAACAAGCCACAACAATCTGGTAGAAACATCGAGCAAGATCTAAACTTGTGCACACAGGCCTCCAAGCAATCTCCTTGTTCCTCAGCCTCAACCACTAGCTCTGCTCTATAGCTAAGTGGAAGAAAACCATATCTAAACTTGTGCTCGCAATCCTCCAAGCAATCTGTTGTTTCTATCTACCCACATACCACCTCTCTTCAACAACTCTACCCCAGACCTCGTCAAATACAATCATGGCCACAAGTCAGCCTGTTGCAAATAAATCCTTACATTAATTACATATTCAAGCCACAAGTCGGCGTGCAACACACATCAAATGACCAGGTCGGCCATTAAAATCCATTAAACACACATAGGATAAAGATCCAAGACCTAAATAGGTCCACACACATCCCCACAATCGATTCACATCGCGATAACATGCCACACAAATTAAATGCACCAAGTCGGCCTCCTAGATTTGCCAGAACACCAGTCGGCAAGCCAAACTGCCGAGCGCCAACAATCGCTAGCTGAGCATTAGCAAACCAATACATGCCGAGCAAGCCAGACATCGCCGAGAAAGCACGACGACCAAGATCTATAGGCACCGCCGAGCCACAAAACATGTCGAGCAACCAACATATGGTGAGCACGAGTAAATGTCGAGCCCTTCAGTGAATGAGCATCCCATCAACGACGAGCCCTCGGCCAACACAACAACTGAGAAACACTTTAACCGAGTACTCCAACCGAGAACTCTATCCTTTAACCGATCTCCAAAGAAACCAAAAATATGACAGCCACAGATTTGCCAAGAACCTCAGATGCCCCTGCATCAGACACCCAGGGTAACAAAAGAAGTGTGTCCCACACTTAGACTCCAGAAGAAAATCAGGAATCCACCACCTCATCTTAACCATCGGCCTCCACATACTCAAGGTTAAGAACAACAACTTCCACACCATCACATACAACCGAACCAGGTCAGTCTGCAACTCTCCAACATCACCATCATCAAAGCATTCAAGCTCACCAACAAGCAACATATCAAGATGTCCACCATCTTTGCCAGTCTCATCCACAACCGCATACCGATCAGGATCAATGACCTTAGCCAAAGGTAACTCTTCCTCTTCATCAACAATCTCATCATCAACAACAAGATACTCTACAATCTCCATATCAGATCCAACCATCTGAGTATGAAAGCCAACCACCTCTGCAACAACAACATCAACTTGCTCCTCAACACAAGCCAAACTCACAACACCAACGATCTCATTTCTCACAACAAGATTCTCTGCAACATGTAAATCATCACTCACAACATCCCGATTATCTACAAATAGGTGCTCTTCAATTCCCATGTTAGACACAACCGACTAATCATGAAAATAACTCTCCATTCCAGCATAAACAAGGTTAGGAATTTCCTCAGCAACGACCACAAGTTGCTCTGCAGGTTTCGCATTAGACTCCACAGAATGATCAACAAAACCAACCTCCACCTCGACCTTATTACGCCCCTTTCTCTCTTGAACAAGTCTTCTAACCAGCCATACAACTCGCTTCCAGATTGGTAGACTCCATCTCTAGAGACTTCTACGAAACTCAACCATTCCTTCCTTAACTTGATCGGTCAAACTAGCTTCCAACCGAGCAAACTTCTTCTCAATTACATCACAGAGATATGCAATCGCCCTAGGGTCCAATATTCTCGAAGGCATCTTCCAAGATTTTCACAAACCCCCTACAAAGAATCTCCAACCAGATTCAACCTTCACTCTACAAGATCAACCTTCCATCTTCGCAACCATCGATCCATATCAAGATCCATCTGCAAGTCCTCTGCAATTGTAAGTCAGAACCACAATCTCCCACCTCACAACAAAGATATAGGACTCCAGAAAGAAAAATCCACCACAAGATCGAACTCTGCTCAGATAGACTTCACCCAACCCAAGGTCTTGGTGCAAACTGCCTCACCCTCGGTGATCTGTCCACACACTCAGGAACTTCTAGCTCTAATACCACCTGACACAGTGCAAGGTAGGATAATCCCCAAAGGAGATGTCCAAGCCCTCAGCTAAACAATCACACAATGGAATCACAACATGAAACTGATATCTAATAACAATCTGAATCTTATTCATAAAACAACTGATTACATGCAATGTGCCGGGTTGTAAGGCGTTCCCGGTTACAACCAATTACAAAGAAAATAACAGTTCTGCAAGATCCCTAAAGATCCAACTCAACCCTAACCCTAGCTAGCTAGATCTGTAACAACAGGCCACAACAATCTGGTAGAAACATCTAGCAAGATCTAAACTTGTGCACATAGGCCTACAAGCAATCTCCTTGTTCCCAAGCCTCAGCCACTAGCTCTACTCTATAGCTAAGTGGAAGAAAACCAGATTTGAACTTGTGCTCGCAAGCCTCCAAGCAATCTTGTTGTTTCTATCTACCCACTTACCACCTCTCTTCAACAACTCTACCCTAGACCTCCTTAAATACAAGCACGGCCACAAGTCATCCTGTTGCAAATAAATCCTTACATTAATTACATATTCAAGCCACAAGTCGGCCTGCAACACACGTTAAATGGTCAAGTTAGCCATTACAATCCATTAAACACACATAGGATAAAGATCCAAGACCCAAATAGGTCCACACACATCCCCATGATCGATCCACATCATGATCACACGCCACACAAATTAAATGCACCAAGGCGGCCTCCCAGATCCGCTAGAACACCAGTCGGCAAGCCAAACTGTCGAGCACCAGCAACCACTAGCCAAGCATCAGCAAACCAACACATGCCGAGCAAGATAGGCATCGTCGAGAAAGCACGGGGACCGAGTTCCATAGGCACCGCCGAGCCACAAAACATGCCGAGCAACCAACATATGCCTAGCACCAGTAAGTGTCGAGCTCTTCAGCAACCGAGCATCCCATCAATGATCGAGCCCCTCAACCAACACAACAACCAAGCAACACTTCAACCGAGAACTCCATCCTTCAACTGAGCTCCAAAGCAACCAAAAATCTGACAACCACAAATTTGCCAAGAACCTCAAATGCCCCTGCATCAAGGTAGATGACAGTTGGTTATGGCATAGAAGATTTTTTCATGTGAATTTTGATAATATTGTGAAGGCAAGTATGACTAATACAGTTAGAGATCTACCAAAGATTGTGAAACCATCTAACACCATGTGTAGAGAATGTCTAATGGGGAAGCATACTAAAAACAGTTTTAAAAGAAAATCTTACTCGATGAAAGGGAAGTTGGATCTAGTGCATACAGATCTGTGTGGCCTACAAGAACAAGATATTACTATGGTGAAAGGTATTTTATACTTTTTGTTGATGACTTTTCTAGGATGATGTGGGTTACATATCTAAGAGAGAAATCAGAGGCATCTGACAAATTGAAGATATTTAAAGCAAAAGTTAAGAATGAATCAGGCTTAAAGATAAAAATTTTGAGATCAGATTGAGGTGGTGAGTTTACTTCAGATTTTTTCAATACCTACTATGAAGAGCATGAAATATACAAACATACATATGCTCCTAGGACACCACAACAGGATGGGATATCAAAGTGAGCAAACAAAACAATATTAGATGTCACTAGAACTATGTTGCTGGAAGGAAATGTATCACATGTTCATTGGAGAGAAGCAGTTGGTATTGCTGTGTACACTTTGAACAAAATTCAGATCAGAGAAGGTACAAGTAAGACTCCTTATGAATTATGGTTTAATCTACTCCTACTGTGAAATATTTCAGAATATTTGGTAGTAAATGCAATATCAAAAGAGATGATGAGATAGGAATGTTTGATGCTAGAAGTGATGAAGGGATCTTCCTTGGTTATTCCACTAAAAGAAAATCTTATGAATGTTTCAATCTGAGATTGAGGAAGATGATTGAAAGTGCTAATGTGAGGATAGATGAAAAGTTCCAGTTTCAAGAAAGAATATATGACTATAACCAGACTATAGAGGTCAAGGAGGTTACTGCAGATCAAGAAGAACCTTTTGAGCTTGAATGTGAGATCGAGGTATGTCAAGATGACTCAAATGATCCAACTGAAATTCCTAAGACTCTGAGGTATGTTAAGAAAAACCATCTTGAAGATCAAATTATTGGAGATGCAAATAGAAGAATGATGACAAGATCGAGATTAAGAGATGAAATTTTCTTAATTTATCAAGTTGAATCAAAATCTACTGATGAGGCACGTAGAGATGAATCTTGGACTAAAGCTATGTAGGAAGAATTATAGTAGATAAAGAAAAATAACACTTGGGAACTGGTTCCTAGACCTAAATATAAGAATGTTATAGGAACAAAATGGGTTTTCAGAAATAAGATGAATGAAGAGGGAATGGTTGTAAGAAATAAGGCAAGACTGGTTTGTAAAGGCTACTTGCAACAAGAAGGTATAGAATTTGAAGAAACATTTGCTCTTGTTGCTAGACTTGAGACTATGCGATTATTTCTTGCTTATGCTACACACAAAGACTTCAAATTATATCAGATGGATGTGAATTCTACATTTCTGAATGGGGATCTAGAAGAGGAGGTATATACTGAGCAACTTGATGGATTTCCTTTGACAGAAGATGAGGATATGGTTTTCAAGTTGAAGAAATCTTTGTATGGACAGGTATCTACTTCGTCTTGGCTTTAGAAAAGGTAATGCAGACAACAATTTGTACTTAAGAACTAGTGAAGATGAAATTATAATAGTACAAGTTTTTGTTGATGATATCATTTTTGTAGGAAATGATGTAATGAGTAAAAAGTTCTCTAAATAAATGAGAAATGAATTTGAGATGTCAATGAATGGTGAGATGCAATTTTTCCTTGGATTGCAAAATAATCATAACAAGAGTGGTATTTTTATTTCTCAGACAGTATCTTAAAGAAATGTTGAAAAAGTTTGGAATGGAAGATTGTAAACCTGTTGGAACACCTATGGTTACTGGTCAGAAGCTTACTAATACTGATGACACTTAGAGTGTTTTTCAGACAAAGTACATATCTATGATTGGAGGCTTACAATATCTGACTCACACTAGACCGGATATTGCTAATGTAATTGGAATTGTGGCAAGATATCAAGTATATCCTAAAGAGACACCTTGTTGCTGTGAAAAGAATATTTAGATATCTGAAAGGAACACTGGATTATGGCTTATGGTATAATAAATCTGATGATTTTGATTTACATGCTCCTACTAATGCTGATTGGGCAAGAAATATTGATGATAGAAAGAGTACAAGTGGTGGTGCATTCTTTCTTGGGAAAAGATTGGTTTCTTGGCTAAGTAAAAAGCAGGATTGTATAGCTTAGTCTACTATTGAATCTGAGTATGTTGCTGCTGCTATAAATTGCACATAGATTGTTTGGATGAAACAAATGTTGAAGGACATCGAGAAAACTTTTGATGAGTCAGTGGTTATCCATTGTGATAACACTAGCACAATGAACATGTCAAAGAATCCAATAATGCATTCAAAGACTAAACATATTTCCATTAAGTATCATTTCTTGAGAGACAAGGTAGCAGAGAAAGAGATTAGATTTGAGTATATCAGCACAAAGGAATAGATAGCAGGCAGGCACACACACACACACACACACACACACACACACACACACCTTTGCCAAATGATGCCTTTGAGTATCTCAGAGGTATGCTTGGGGTGCAAGCCCCTCCTCGCGAGAACTAAATTGATGCATGAATGCATTAGTCCTGTGGCTTTCAGAGCTATATCATTTTCTAGACTTGATGTATGGATCTACTCCTCAGGGGGAGTGATCGCATGAACATTATAGAACATTTTTGGGTGATTTTGCACCTGGTTATTGGAGACATGAAGATTTGAAAAAGCTACATGTTGCAGAGGAAAGAAGAAGAGTTATGACACCCTTTTCCATTATTGTCAAAGGGGGGGAGATTCTATGAGAAAATCTGTACTATTTTAGGGAAAGTTGTGTTGAGGATATTGACAAGATTGTATTGAGAGAGTACTTTTGGGTCGATGGATTTTCTCATATGTTGCCATCAATGCCAAAGGGGGAGATTGTTGGAATTGGTTGCCGATGTTGTTGTTGACATTCATGTTTTGTCACTGATCTCAAAATATGTTTCTATGGAGGCAGAACATACTAGTTATTACTGTTGCTTGATGATTGACATAAGTGTACGAGTACTGTACGATTGATTCAAAATGAGCGAAGATGGTGATGTGTACAAGGATATGTTGTGATCTTATTCCTAAGGTCGCATGGCTTAATATTGTCTACTGCATGAATTACATATGTTTTAGTGAATACTGGGTACTAGACGGTGACAGTGATCTTTGACAGAGTTAGTCTCTGTGTTTTGAGTATAACTTACGAGCAACGTGGATTCAGCTTATGCGAGCTTAAGGGATGACAAAAGACATGTTAAGGAAGGTTGTTGATGTTTCGCGAGTCGTAGGACTCTTGGTGACGTAAGTTGTGGCGTGTGTTTTGGAGGAGACCTATTTGGGGCCGACTTCAGATATGAAGCATGTATTATGGATTGCAAGCATGGATTACATATCTTGGATTATATTTGATGAATTGTAATTGATGTTTATTTGTTTTAGGTACCGTATGTATCTTAGCAAGGGGTTAATTAATTATTTGTACATTGGAGAAACCTAATTGGCCGACCTAATTGATTATTGTAATAGGGTATATATGAGAGAGCTTTTCTTGTTGGAAAGTGTGATTGTGGAAGAGACAACAAAGTGTGGAAACTATGAGCTTGTTTGTGCAAAGTCTTCTAGATGTAGAGTAGAGGTTGTGATTATGTTACTTCATTGGAACTGACCAAGCAAAGACAGTTGTTATCAGATAGTTCATTGGACTGTATATTTGTTATATACACTTGTATTTCAGACTGTAAGTCCTGAGGGTGGATTTAACCTTCTTTAGGCAGTGTGCCTGGGCAGTGAGCCCACTGTTACTCTTGAATCCTAACAGGGAGTGTGTACTGTAATGCATCAATAAGCTCCTAACAGGGCTAAATATTTTAACATGGATGATACACTCTCAGTACATCATTTGTGGGTGCTAATTCCCACCGGGGTTTTACCTTTAACAGGGTTTCCTCAACAACAAATGATTGTGTTATTGTGTTGGCATTTACTGTGTTATCATTTGGATTAATTTTTTTTTATAAAGTTTAATGTTTAATAATCTGTCTCACAACTGATTCACCCCCCCTCTCAGTTGGGTTGGTGGTTTGTTAGTCCTAACACTTTGAACTATAAAACAAAATTGATAAATTAATTAAAGAAGACTTTATAGCTATATTTAACAATGTCTAGTGATAAATGACTACAATAAATTTTGATAATGGTAAATTTTGTTGCAGTGTACCTCATCTGACATGGTTTGTGCTTAAGCCTCATCATCTATTCGACTTTAGCTTTCATAAGAGCAAAAATAAGGAGACAACTTAAATTCGCGTGACATTGAAATTTTTAATGTGTCATACTATGAATATTTTTATCTACATAAAAGTGAATAGTTCTATTTAACTTTTTATTTAATAAAGGATAATAATACAATATTAAAAAAAATGGTAGTAGGGAAGAACACTTACAAGGTCTAATGGAACTAGATCTATAATAAAAATGAATAAACATAAAATTATAAGAAAACAAAAAATTATTTTGTAAGTGTTTTTGATTTGGTAAGCATGGATTTTGAAAGGCCACTGATCTTTTATAAAGAGAGAGAAAGAACAAAATACCCAACAAAACACCAAATAACAACCACAAAACAATTATGAAGCTACAAGAGACAAGCAACATAACACCTGACAAAAAATAGAGTCTAAAGTCAAGGTTGTTTGAAGAAGTGCACTTTACTTGAATACAATGGTGCTTCTCCTTGATAATTCATTTCTTTGTAACAAGAAAATCCACATGTTAAGTGTAAAAGATTATAAGAGGTGTAAAAAGGAGAATAAGCAAGAGGAGATTGACCCTTATTATCAAATTTTTGAAATGGCTCAGCAGAAGAGTGAGACTCATTTACAATAAGTAGTCAATATCAGTGATTTTTTTAGTGGCTAATATTTGCCAATTGGCTAATTTTTGAAATTTGAGAATCCAAATTTGGCTAATAATTCAAGATTTAAGGTGACCTAAATCGCCAAACTTTTACAAAATTTTATTTTAG
>MU225820.1:4201834-4220687 GCA_018584345.1 Thuja plicata | reverse complement strand
TTCGCCTAAATTTTATCAGTTATTATAGAAATCTAAATTAATTCACCAATAATATATCATAACTGTTAGTTATAGTAGGGTTGTGTCACCAATATTAGTTGTCATTATTGATGTAAAATATAATCTAGTGACCTTCATTATATTCCATGAGGCAAAAAAGTTACTATCTTATTTGTAACGCTTATCGGGGCTAATATTTCCTTTGGATATTTGATAAATCAATGACACTGAAGAAATTTTGGGTTCTATTATAATAATAAAAATAACGATACATTTTCTCACACAATACAATGAGGATTATTTGATTATATTTTAAATAAATGGTAGCAACTAGATACTATAGAGTTCCCTTAAACCCGTCAAATATTTTCATAGTAAGCCTAACAATTTTCTATAAGAACTCTTTTTTCTTTAAATATAATTATTTTTCATGGTCATTAATGAAATTCTGGTTATTGCTTGAGATTCGCCAATATTTTCTACAAAAAAATTGTGATTAAAAAATATTCGCCAATTCAAATAATTTGTTTTTCCAAAAAATTGAGAGATTCGCCAATAGGAATTAATTTTTTTAAAAATAAAATGAAAGATTCGCTAGGATTTTATATTATTTTCTAGAGTGGGGTTTCTTAAAGTTATCCCTGGTCAATATTTTCCTTCTTCCTCCAAATAAGTTGGGTTTTCTTATTTCTTAATCAAGTAGTAGAAGCATGTCTCACATTACCACAAATATGACAAATAACATAAAACTCTTCAAATTGAGAAAACACCAAATAATATGAAGGAATTATGCTTGATGATGGATGCTTGATAAATGTTTACTTGCAGGATAATGATAATGCTCATGAAATGCTAGCATATGGTGATAATAGTGCTAGCTTGCATGATAGATTGTTTAAGGGGAAAATTGAACGAGTAAAAGACTTATGTATATATGCCTCACATAACATTTGATTAATTGTAGGGATTAATTAGAAAGATGAACTTATAAGAAAATTTGAAGGTAGGACCTAAAACTATCACATGGATTGACCAGGTGGAAGAACTAACAGGATGTAAATGCATAGAGAATTTCAATAGGAAAATTAGAGAAATTAAATGGGAAAATTATGTTTACAATGAATAAATAATCAAAAGATCAAAAAGTAAAGAATAAATAATCAAAAGATCAAAAACCACAAGAAGCCATTTCTAAAAATTAATAATCATAAAATATTATAATAAATAAAATTTAACATTATCAAAAGTTATTGTAGCCATTTATCACTGAACATTGTTAGTAGTAAAATAAATTAAAATTACTTACGAAAATTAAAATAATCATGTTTAACATTTTTTTTTTCATTTTCAGTTGTACCTTTACTATAATAAATAAAGGAGAAAACTTATTATTACTTTTACACATAATAGGTGAACAAGTTTTCACCCATTTCAAATAATTTCAAATTTTGCTTTCAAGATTTTATTATTAATATGATCTTCATTTTCATTCTTTAAAAATATTTATGATGCAGGAGCATCTAGTGTAGGATAATCTTGCATCACCAAAATCATTTGCAAGACAAGGTTTTGAAGAAATAGATTAATTTAAAGTTATTTGAAGCTAGTTATGAATTTTATGAGATTTTAGCAAAATAATTAGAATGGTTTTGTTGGTAGAAAAATGGCGATCTATTTGGAATCATGTAGATAAATATGAGAACTTTCATTGTACAAGTTTTCAGAAGAAATTTTTTTCATTAGATGGTTCAAAAATAATTTTTGAAAAGTGGATGTCTAATTTTTATTTTTATTTTTTTACATATTTCAAAGTTCTTTAAGTTAGAGTTGTAGGTTCATTTCATTGCTCTTAAATATTCATCCATTCAAATTAAGAAGTGAGATTTGTGAAGGAGCTATAAAGATCAACACTCCTTGGAGCCTTGGTCTTTGATACACATCAATATATTAAACATATTTTGAATAATATAAATTTTATGATAGTTTAATAATTTTGAATATCTTCCTAAAAAATTTTAAAAAAAAAATTGAATGTCTTAATAATATTATGTTATCCATACTATTAATTACATGATATATAAAAATATTAAGATACCTTGAATACATTTATGTTAAAAAGATGTATAAGATATAAGGAGCTTCTATTTATATTTTGATTGAGAATAGATAGGCACCTCAATGGTAATATCTCTAGTGTCTTTTAGATGGATGTAATTAAGATGTAAAGTAGAAAATTAAATAAATATTTGAAATCGAAAGAAAGTTATAAATTATTGTAGAAGAAAATTGATTAAATACTAAAATTAATGTTGGAAGAGAAATTGTGAATAAATTAAATAGTATTTATTATTTAATTAATAGAGAAAAATTTAGTCTGATTAACTGATAAAATTATTTAATTAATATGAATAGAAGAAAAATGAAGAAAGGATGATAACATAAACCTATTTTAGCCAATTTTAGATGTTTATATTTTGTCTCTATTTGAGAGAATTCTTTTTATACCATTGTTTGAAAGAAAAAATGATGCTAGTGAAATGCCCCCATGATATGATAGAAATAGGATCAAAGAAAGGATGGATGCCCCCTTGAGAATTTGGTTAGAATTTATTTGGGTCAAACTCTCGATAAGAAGAAAATGCTATGCTCTAGAGTAGGATATGCGATAATGATCTATATTTGTGTATGTAGGAAATGCAACGATATGCAACTAAATGCAATGACAATAATTAGCCCATTGATCAGATGCCAAGTGAGTCATATAAATGGGTAATGGAATGGATGGAAAATGTGTGAAATGATTGGATATGGAATGATATGATACTTGTGCCACTCTTACACTTTTTTTTATTTTTTATCATAGAGTGTCTTATTAGGGAAAATGGATATATTACACCAAGGTATGGATAACTAAGGCGACTTTAATATCCCTTTGCATGGATTTTGAATTTGAAAACAATATGAGAAAAATAATGATCATGCCCCATTCCCCACTCTTTGCCATGATATCAAGATCGAGGTTTCCTTGAGCTTCCTTGAAATGGGACAAAAGAAAAGACCAAAAGATCAAAGATAAATCTAACAGGTCAAAAGATAAACTAACAAGAAAAAGAACAAATGACAAACAATTCAACAAATTGCATATCTCTTGCAAGAAAGATAATTTTAATGTAGATAGATAGTGCCTAATATAGGAAAGCTACATCAATCAAGATTTAGATAGGTATATAACTTTTGATATAGGAAAGATAAATCCATCAAGGCTAGAATAGATAGATAACATTAAATACAAAATAGATTAGCCCAACATGTATGCAGGAAGCTAACTTAGATTAGCATCAGTATGTCGCTTATGATTTTCATGAAAGATCAATGTCTTGTCTCGTGAAAAACAAATTTGATCTTGTTTTTGTTTTGGTTCAAGTGTCAAATGCAAGATTGTGATATTCCTTTCCTCGAAATAATGTTGTACATCCACTCCCATGATTAGGTCAAGGAGATGCCCCCAGTCGGGTATGAGATGTATGGTGGGATGACATAGATAGATAAAACTATATTGTGAAGGACTGAGCCTTGCAACATGCTTATTGATTCCTTAGTTTGAACTTATGAGTTTTGATATCCTTGTTTTAACTATTGTGATGACAATTTTGGTAAATTTGCAAATGATAGCTAGATAGGAAATCTCAAAGATAAGTTAAGATCAAACCTAGAATTGGAAGACTTAGATAGGACAAAGAATATATTATGGATGATATGAATAAGATAATCAAGATCAAAGAAAGGAAGGAAAAACATATTTGGATAGGATGAGGGGTATAAATGGAAATGATGACTAGGGGGTATAAGCTTTTGAATGAGCAAGTTTGGATGCTAAATTAGGTTGTGTTTTGATATGCATGCTTAGATAGGTATGATTGGATCTTGTGATGGATTATGATCATGAGAGGTATTAGAAGGGATGCTTGGATCTTGAGACGGAGATAGTGGAACACTTTGACTTGGAATAAGATCATGAGTTGGAGTGGAGATATATTTCTCTTGAGGTGGAGGATTATCATTGGATGAGATGAAATGGATAAAAGTGGATCATTAAATGAGATGGAAGGGATAATTTGATCTAGAAATGAAAAGGGATCATTGGCCAGTCTTGAAGGGATAAATTTTCATCTCTTTATTAGGAATAAGATCATGGGATAACATAGGAGGGAGACTTGGCTCTTGATTTGGAAGGGAATCATTGGATGCTATTGTATATGGAAGAGAATCCCTCTACTCAAGCTATGGTTTATTCATATGGAATGATAGAATAATTGGTATTCTTAACATTGCTAGCCTTGTTAGTGGTGCCTTCGTTTCCATTTTAGGGAGTAGATCCTTGAATGTCTCGAGATCACTATTTGATGTGGAAGGAGTTTCCTTCATAGTAACACCACCGTTGTTTATAAGGTCTTGGATAAGATGTTTTGATTAAACACAATAAGAAGTTCTATGCCCTTTAATTTTATGTTAGTCACAAAAATCATTATCTTTATACTATATTGGTTTTATTGTTGGTTCTTGATTTATAACTTCAGATAATGTGAACAACTTAGCTTGAGTCAAATCTTGTAATGTTGTTTCAATAGGTTTACCTGAAGGAGTGAATTTTATTCTTGGATTGTTTCTTTTCCTAAAGAGGTTGTTTTGTTTAGAAAGGGTGATACATTGAGTCTTTGTTGATATGTTGGATGGGCTTTGAATAGCTCTTGGTTCTACTACATCCTTCACAACATTCTAGTTCTTTTCTTAAAGACAAGATTTATCACTATATGTAGATGAAATATCCTTGTCATCTTTGTAAATATTCACAAGACCTTTTGCAATGAGGGTCTTTTTAATGGTGATTCAACTTTCTATGATCTCATTAAATATGTTTGAACATTGAATTTGTAAGTGGAAAGTCATTTCTTGATTAAAGTTTTGGACAACTATGTCAACAAGTTTCTTTTTAGAGAATGGTATGGACATTTTCTTGCTATGTTTCTCCATCATCCTATGAAGAAAGCAAATGTTTCTCCATTTCCTTATTTTTATTGAATCAATTTGTTATAGAAACATCATGTTCAATGTTGTATGAGTTTAAAATAATTTTGAAATCATGGAAGGTTTTGATCCCATGAGATAGACGTGAAAGCCACTCAATAACTTGAGATACCAAAATTCTAGGAAAGAGGTGTATTCATAGAAGCTAAGTGAAATTCCTTGCATGTTCATGAGGATCACCTTTTCCTTTATACTTTTCAAACTTATTTATGCCCAACTTTTGTGGGAGAGGTATCATAGGTATAGATCTATCAAAGGGATAATGACATATGTCTTTAATTGTGTAGCCATTCTTACTGTGCCCCACTTGCATGTTTGTTACAAGTTATGAATTTAGGATGCCAAGTCACTTGTGCGTATCAAGGGAGGTGGGTTTGTATGAACCTGGGTGAAAATTGAGGGTTGACTTTGTGGGATATTTGTAGAAAAGAAAATTTTACTTTTTGGAACATACATTAGAGTGGTTGACTAAGTGAGATATTTATGGATACAAGTGGTTAACTAGTTAAGATAAGTTAAGGCAAATGATATTTATAAATAGAGCATATTAATTATTAACGCAGATTAGGAAGGCTTGGTAGACCTAAAAATATTTTTGAGAATAAGTATGCAATTCTTATTCAATAGTATTTTTGGATTTCATCATACTTCATTAGAACATAATGTTTTTGTCTCTATGTTTCATCCCCCCATTTAATTCATCCATAGTGAATTTACCAATGAAAGGATAATGACCTAAATAGATCACATATAAGAATGACTTGTTTCTCTACTCTGCTGATATGTTTCACACTCTTGTGAATGTGACTTCCCGACTCCATGAAAACAATTATGTACTAAATTTAAGGAAGATTTATACCAAGAAGCTCATGCTTTAGATGGTGAACACTAATACTTTTTGTTCACAAAAACCCTCTCTTGTACCTATGCTATAGAGCTTTCCTTGTCTCACATTTTTGGGTGCCAGAGCTTCCTATTTTATGTATTCCATAAATTTTAAAGGAAAAATTTGCCTATGATAGAGAGGAATACATTCAAGATCATGCCCTTACTTGCAGGTTTATACGTACTTGGTCAAATCCGTGGGCTCTTCGCACCTGGATAAGTGATAACTGAAGAGTATATTTGGAGGAAGAAATCACCTTTTACCCTTGTGCCAAAGGTTTTTTTTGTTCTCGAGTTTGATTCTATACAATATAAGGAATTGGTTCTCATTACTGGCCCCTAGTTTTTTTATGAGACTTCCTTTGCATCAAGTGTTGGTTCCCTTACTTTGATCCATGATTTGAGACGTGACCTCATTTGCATTTCTATGGGTGCATTTACCTTATCTCCTCTTTTCAATTTTAGGAAATTAATTTCTTAAAATTTATTACAAATAGATTGGAAAAATATCACAACATTTTAAATCAAAAAATCATTTACAAATGCTCCACATGTGCTCACCTATGTGTTGAAATGAATATTTTCAAAGGGCCTTTAGTAGAGTTAGCAGCTTGAAGCTAGGTAATAGATGATGGAGACAAATTTTAGATTATGAAAACATTCATTTCAAAAGTAGGAAATGTTTTTCAAGACCATTCTGCCTCCTAAAATAGAAAGATGTTTTCTCATGAGAGAGTTAATTCCTCAGTCATTTATTGAACCTAGTGGGAAGGGGTGGGGTCACACCATTTTGTCATTCCTCCTAAAATAGAAAATGATTTAGCTCCCACACAAGCACTTTGTGAAGTTGATCCTAAGTCATGTGCAACCCCTTCACTAGGCCTACCTCATAGGACCTTGCATGAATGTAGTGTAGAAACATGTATTTTTAAGGGCTCTATGATCTCAATGAAGAATCTGATCACCCAACCTAAAAGTCACGAGATCTCTTATGAGTCCGCTGTGGATCTAGTGATCACATGCGATGAAATCTCTAAAAAGGAAAATAACCATGTATTGGATCTCCCATCCAAGGAAGAATAAGAATGGACAAAAGTGAAACCGAATAAATCTTTGCCATCAAAATTTAAGCTTCAAATGATATTGAGATTATAAAAAAGGGGGAATAGTTTGATATTGCTGTAGCACACCCATCTTTGGGTTGATGCAAGTTTTCAATTGAATCAAATTTGAACAATAATGCACCCCTTTAAGGGTTTTGTACACCTCTATATGAGCCAAATTTCTTCACCTTCTTTTGATCAATATCTATACATGGGAGATGCCCCCTTTCAGTGCTTACCAAAACAAACAATATTTTGTTTCTTTTAATTTCCATCTTTAGCCTACATAAATTAAGTCAAGAATAAACCATAAAAAAAACTAACATGTTCCCTTAAGATTTATGTATAAGTTTATATACTAATAATTGTATTAAGGAGTTGAATTTGATTGTTTATGTCTTTAGAAAAATAATTAGCTATTTCTAAAATCATGTAAACAATGTGCTACGAGAGAGTTTTTAAACAACTAACTAAAAGGAAATTTATAGCCACTTGAATTTTTATCTTTTTTTTGGTCGGTAGTTGAATTTTTATTTTTCTATAGCTAGAATGCTTTTTTGGTTTAGTGCCTTTTTTATTTAAAATCTATTTATGCATATCCTCGTGTCGATTAATATTGTACTTGGTTATACATTGGTTAAGGGGAATATGCATGTTGTGGGACTTGGGCCCAAGATATTGCTTGCAATAGGTGGAGAATGCCTTCAATATATAAATCAACCAGAGTAAGAGCACATATATCAAACAATAAAAATAAACACTAACATATTTAATTGAGATTTAGGTTATATATATATATATTAAACACAAGGATTCTCAAAATCTAGTCAATTCTATTTTAGCTAAAGTGCATTAAAATTGGCACAAAGAATTTTATATCTCAACTACTATGATATACATGTTGATATAAGAATGTTGATAGGTGACATTGATGATGATTTTATGGAGTATGGTTGTCGTTGCTGGGAAACCATTACATATGTGAGAATGTTTTGTGTAAATATATGAAGGTATACCAACCGATACATAGTTATATCCAATTGGTAAAGAGAAGTTAAGTCAGAAAGGTAATCGATGTACATGATAACAGGTGAAGGAAAGATCAGTAATGAAGACAAGTTTTCCTATTAGTACATTGGAAGTATAAAGACAACAGGTGAAATAATATTTGTGACCACAACTCTTAGGTCACACTAGTAAAGGCATAAGTGAAGATATTATCAACTGGTTAGTTTAGTTAACAAGTAAAAGCTAAAGGTTATTAAATAATTTTGATTATTTGGCTAAATCATTTATGTCGATGGGCGATTCAATGAATCTGGACAACATGAAAAACATAGTACATTGTTCGAAGAATTGAATTAGTTAATTCTTTGGTATTTGTGTACACGATTTGTGTATGAGTCCAAGGTACATTTTGACCAATAATATTGAAGAAATATTTCAGATTGGGAATAACAACTTAAAGTTTGGTATAGACGACGCGGTAAGGATTTCAAGTTTCTATAAGCTAGTTATGATTGTTAAAGAAATTTTAGAGGGAAACATAAACCCTAATTAGGTTTACACTCAAAGGTAAAGATATTATTTAAGGTTATATGATGATATTTGTTGAAGGAGTGAAGGAGTTGTTAAGTTGTTAAGAAGCAGTTGAAAAGTTGGTGAAAAGTGGATCTCAAGATGCGATTACAAAGCCATTTCCAGAGAAGCTACATGATTAGATTATAGAAAACTACAAAGCATCAAGGATCTGATTAGAATTAAGGAGTGCATATCACAGGTCAATATTTATTGTTGTATTCCTAATAGTTTCAACAAGTTAAAATCCCATAACATGGTAGTCTCTCACAAGACTTTATTGTAAATCCCTTAACAGGGTGAACACTGTATAAGTGGGATTAAATCCTCTAACAAGTTAGTCTTTAGTAGGACTATAGATACTTCTAATAAGGTATCATTCACTCCTAATAGGTCGAGTCACCTAGAGAGTGACATATTGTAAGCTCCTAACAGAGGACTCTTTTCTACTACAGTGAGAAGATTGTGGGTTTCATCCCCACCGTGGTTTTTCCCTCTGATCAAGGGTTTCCATGATACAAATCAAAGTGTTATGTGTGTGCATGTGTTTTCATTTGATTCATTGCAATTTTACTTTATAGTTACAATTATATGCTTCTTATTTTGGAAGTTTCTTTTGTTTCTATTTAAAGGTATAAGTAAAAGTCTGAAAGTTTTATTAGTCCTAATTCACCCCCCTCTCAGTACCTATTATTTCCAACAATTGGTATAAGAGCACAAAATCTCTAGAGAAAATTTTTGATAGCTTGGGGAGTAGATCCGAGGATATGGAAAGCTACAGGTATGAAAGACAGTTGGAGGCAGCCAACAAGATGATTGAAGAATTGAAGAACAAGCTAAAGATCTCATTAGCAAAGAGAAAAGAATTGTCTAAACAATTCAAAGAAACTATAGACAACATTGATAAAATATCTAAAGGAAGTGTTAAATCTAAAGAAGTTGAGGCTAGAGGCTAAAATAGCAGATCTGATGGAAAATAACAAGATCCTGACTGAAGAAGCAACCAAGATGAAAAGAGAATAGGAAAGTCAAGCCATAAGGATGTGTGAAGTACTTGAAAGAATACGATTTGTTGAAGATGAAAAAAGGACTGATGAATCTACAAAGAATAATGTTTAAGAACTAATCAGAGAAAAGGATATTATACTTCAGAGGTTGACACATGAGGACCATACACTAAATGAACAACTAAGTGACACCGATGATGAAAATTTACAAATGTGTGCTGAAAATAAAACACTAAGACAGGAGAATGAAGAACTGAAAGATGACTTGAATATTGAAAGAGAGACACATGAACAAATTAAGCAATATGAACAAATCCTATAGAAGATCGATGATAAATTTAAGAATCAAAGGAGTCCTAAAGATACTTTTTGCCTAAGATATACCAGTGACAACAAATTTGAAAAAAGATAATCATCCAAGTCTAGTGCTGAGAAACAATCAAAGATTCCTAAGGTTTATACTAGTACACAAGGTAAGAATCCTACTAAACCCACTTGCTACAATTGTGGAAAGCCTAGACACACTGCTAATGTAAGTAGAAGCAAACTGGTGAATGTTCCAAGAACTAATCATTTTGATGGTTATTGTTACAATTCCAATAAGTATGGTCATCAAGATTATGAGTGTAGATCAAGAACTAGTAGTAGATAATATGAAGGGAGTTTCAATGGATACTATTACACATGCAACAAATTTGGACACAAGGAAAAATATTGCAGATCAAGAATACCTAACAAACCAGTGAGTGTTCTAAGAAGAGAATGAAACATGAATATCACATGCACTATTTGTGGAAACTATTGACACATGACTATGAATTGTCACTTGAGGAATCCTAGAGGTAATGTTGGACCCTAGAGGGAAACATGTATGGCATGCTTTTATTTTCACAAGATTGGACATCTTTCAAGAGATTGTAGGTACACGAACAAGTCACCAAGCAATGAAGATGGGAAAGGTAAAAAGACTGATAATGTTGAAGAAGTGAGGAATGAGATGAAAAAGATATGGGTGAAGAAGGAATAAAGATAAGAAGATGTTAATGCTTCAATAGATAACCCATCATCCTATGGCATAGGGGATTCATCCTCAAACTAAGCAAGTAAGTTTTTCTTAAGGACTAAATTTCATTGTTATATCTAACCGGTCCCTTATAACAATGAATGGTAATATCTATTTGCATAGTGAGATGTACTGATGTTAATTTTGATGAATTACATAAAGCTTAGTTATTATGAATCACTAATTTTATCATTTGCAAAAAGTTATGTACTAATGCTACATTTAGCATTAACTGGTGGAGGTTGTAATCAGTAAAGAGTGAGATCGGTGAACTGCATTTAATGTTTTGTACCAACTAGCCGTTGGACAAATTTTCTAGAAAATAAATTAAAGGTTAACCTATTCATTATTCACCTTTCATTTCAAAGAGAGTTTATAGGAGAAGAGTGTGATTACACATTGTGATTGATTGAGAGAACTATTTGTGTTGAATACTTACAAAGATTCAAATCATGAATTTGAAAACCCTAACTAAGTTATTTAGCAGAGTGGTGGTAAATTGTGAAGGTATTCACTGTGTTTGAGCTAGAAAGGAGAAAATATATTGAATCAATATGGCATTGAGGATTGCTACACCTAAATTGATCGATATAACAAAGGAGGCGGAACCATAACACATGATACACCCATCAAAGTCTGCGGAAGTTGACAAAACTGGTGCGCTATCCCTAATTCCACCTCATATTTTTTTGATTAAAGATATAAGGGTGTTTATTCATTCCAATATTGTTGAGTTAGGAAATGAACAGATACAGAAGGAATACTTGGAAATGTGCAACAATAGAGAACTGAAGGATGCATTCAAACATCTTCAAACGAAGGGTTTTAGTCATATTTTGGACTTACCAAAAATATTTAAGGAAGAGTGGATTTGATATGTTTTAATTCTTTTTCATGATCAATTCATATGGTTGGACCAACCGATCAAGAATACCAAGGAGTTGATTCATCTAATAACAGGTTTCTCAGCGGACGGGGAACCATGCACCCTAAGGCAGATATCCACAAAGATGGCTACACAACTCACTAAGTTAAGGAAATATCACAAATCAATGACGATAGATGACATTGAAGATCAAGGTTTGATTTGTTGCAATGATTGTCGGTTATAAGGTCTACTAGTTGAGTCAGTTGAATAGTGTGCCATGTGGAGCTATTCACACCGCTTACCAGATAGTGAAGGAAGCAACCAGATATTGACCTAGAAGATATGGTAAGAACATATTTATTGGAAAACTTGAAGAGGATTTAGACCGATAAGAAGAAATAATTAAAGTTTGGATCTCTTTTGGTATGTATGTTCTTTTATGTTCAGAATTTCTTTCCTGGTAAAGGAACAGTAACATGGAAAACAAATAGACCAAAATTATATCAAATCAATGAGCAATTAAGTGAACTAGGTGAAAACCTAAACAATGCTATATGGGAACACTTTAAGGATTTTTAGGACAAAATGCACAAGAGGTATAGAATAGCTCCACACATTGTGGAGAAGTAAAAAGATACTATATGTTTCTTAGTTGATACTGACACTTGCAAGATACAAGTTGTAGATCCTAGAATTTCATGGATACATGAGATGGGATATGAAACTGATGAAATTTTTTTAACCTTGAACATTGAAGCATTATTGAAACTACAGGTTAAAAAGCAAGCAAAGATGTATGACACATTTGAGGAAGCTTATGAGAGAGTCACTTTAGAACTCAAGAAGCCAAGAATAGAAAGAAAAGAAAACAACATCACGAGTCAGTTGGAAGAGAAATTTGCTACTGGTGAAGGTAACATTTCTACTAGTGAGAGAAAGAATAATATTCTAGATGCATATGCTAAGAGGAAAAGGAAGCAAGTAGATACTCAAAGTAAAACTCTAGAATTACCATCGGTGGAAGAAGCCGGTATGGAAAATATTGATGAAGGTACATCTTCTTTAACCCTAAGCCACCCGAGGTATCACAACCTCAAAAAACAAAGACATATGAAAAGAGGAAAACTCAAGGATAGAAAAAGGCATCTCCTAGCAAGAAGAAGAAGACAAAGGTAGATAGTGAGAAAAATGATTTAGAAAAAGAGATCACAGACATGGGGAAGTCTCGTAAAACAAAATTCAACATCCCTAAGAGTGATACTGAAGTTGAAAATATAATAAGAGAACATGCAATTATATGTAATATTAGTAACTTCAAATTCTCTAAATTGTCTGATGAAGACAAGAAAAAAATTGAAGATGCTATTGTATTTCATTTTCACAAATTTATTAGAGTACATAGTCAACTCAAAAATCATATTGTTGATGAACTGTATGAATCAATTAAGGTTAGATGGGAGTATGCAACTGAAACTGAAAAAGAGATAAGAGAAAGGACACTTATTTATACTTTGACACATTTGACAATAAAAGGAAGTGGATGAAGCACTTGAGAAGTATAAAGACATATTCAGTATTGGTCACTGGACTACAAGACTATTAGCCAGAAAGGAGAAGGAAATAAAGGTAGCAATAAAAAACACCAACAAGTACTTCTTCCATTGGAAGTGTTGGTACTCTCAAATTTAGCAGAAATTTGGAGTGACCAATTAAAAATTTTCTCTAAGGCAAGGTGAGTATCCCTAATTTTTTTTTGAAGAGGCCTACTTGGAGTGCAAGTAAAATAAGACCTGATGATTTTCATGAGATACCACTTGGGGAACATGTGCACCACCTATCATGGAGTAAATATGGCTTGTATTTTTGGCCGGATTAAGACTCATGGCATAAGGATTATCCTGAGGTGTTGTAGGCATGAGAGCGAATCTCCATTTTCATTTGCAGATCCCTGTGAGTTCCTATGATAGGTTTTCCAGAGCCATTTTATTTACAATTAATTCAGTTTTTCAGAATGTGAAAGTGCATAATTCCGAGGGCCCTACTTAGAGGTCTTGCAATTTGTACTCGGTTGAACATCATGGAAAATTGAATCCTCCCCTATATTTTAATCATGACAAGGTTTCCCCAAGAATATTTTCAGACATGTGCCAATCCATCTGATTAGTTTGCTCATTCAATTCCAAATCAAGTTTATGCAATTTTAGTGATTTTAAAGTCAAAAAGTTGGTAAGAGGCTGACTTTAGGGATTCATATTGATTGACCAGTGGATGATTAGAATAAGATAATTGAAATTTTTTTTTCTCTGTATGTAAGTGAATCTATACCCAAGGTTTTAGATAATGAGTCATTCATCTGATTGGTTTATGAAGTCAAATCCAAAGGCAATTTATGCAAATTGTTAATGTTGACAGAATTAAAACTGCAGAACAATCACTTTCAGAGGTTGATGTCCTTGTATCAGAGGGTTGTTTTGAGATACCAGTTGTGGATTCTTAATCCTTTTGTGTAATTCTACTACCCGGATAAATGGAACAATCTCAAGGCATTGTTTAGCATTATTTCGAGGCTGATTCCAAACTCAATTCCTATTATTTTCAACAAGTGTTTTTGCAGTTTGTGATAAGCGGTCATCTTGGGAGATTAAAATATCCTTTATCAGAAGGCATCATGGAGATTTTTTCTTTATGAGGTAATGATAAACATGACATTGTCCTAGTCCTCCAAATCTGCATGCTCCAGGAAGTTATTTGATTATATGTTGAAGCCAATTCCAGAGGCCAATTGCTATTTTCAGATTGTTTGGAGAAATGCAAGAAGTTGGTTCTAATGGCCACTAGTTTAATATTGGTTGGTCCAAGTTACACAATAGATCACTGTTAGGACAGATTGGAGGTGAAGATCAATTTCCAAATGCAGATTGGTAGGTGTAATACCAACGTCCTCCCCGCTAGCGCCAACTGAGAGCTTTTGAGACAAAAGGTCATTGGGACTCCAATAGCTAGGATTAGGATGATGTATCATTTTTTAGCAAAACCAAAAGGTTAATACTTGAATATAAATGAGCCTGATCAACTGCATGATTTTGAGAATGTGATTAAAGTTGGCCTCTGGGATCATTCAAATGTTTCTTTAGGAGTTCTACAATTGGGAACTGATGAATTTTAAAGGGTGGGGCATCCTTCTTCAAGGCCTAAGAGGAAGAAGCATATCTTTTTTTTATTTTATCGTTGGAAAGGAGATCTTTTACAACCTGAGATTTTCCTTGTGACGAAATAACGTGCAACAGTGTCTAAGAGCTGCAATCCATCAAATCATCATCGGGCCTTTCCTTCTTCAAATATGTATCTAGCAATTTATTACATAGAGTTCTGCCTTTGTATTCTCTTGTTACTTGTCATTAGTGGTAGAGGTTGTGAAAACAAAGGAAGCTGCACACACTAAAGAGAAGGCCGCTACAAGAAGAAATGAAGAGCAAGCCAGAAGGCTTGTGCCAATACCTACAAGGGACTTTCTCTCCCTTTCCTTTCTTTGATCTGGAGGAAGGAATAATGGAGATGATGCATTGATGTCATCAGATCCATTAACAAAAGCTGCAATTGTAATGTCATCACCTTTACGACCATCCAACAGAGGCAAAAGTTTCTTCCAAAAAATAGAGCCGTTCTATGTGATGATGACACAAAAGCAATCATTTATGTAGGTCTCCTGACATTGATTTCAATAATATCCCGCAGAACTGAATAGTCATCGTCACTCCTCCATTCCATGTTTACAAGCCACAACATGATACTACCTGTACCACAGCTCTCCCATGGCAATGAGCTTCGCGCGCATCCCTTAAAATGGTCCTCGTCATTGATAAAATTGAAATGAGGAGGACAAGTGCATTCGGGCTCGTTCTGGCCATTGAGATAACAAATGTCATTGCGTCCACACTGGCCCTTGACGTCTTTGCATGGGTCACTCCGTGGCTGCCACATAGATGACCAAAAACTAGAAGCATGCACGCGCCATGCTAATTTTCTTTTGTTTACAAAGCTGAAAGAGCTTTATCCCATATGTGTAGTGAGACAACATTTAGAGATTTTCTTATATGCTAGCGCTCGCCATATTATGTAGATTAGAAGGCAAGAGATCCTTGGGAGTGCGTGCGCTTTGAGTTAATAGTGACTGGCCTTTGACTGGGTCAAGGGAAACTAAATATTAACACGTTGGGCAACAACAATTTCAAAGTTTGCCTTGGGGATTTATCCCACATGCACGGGGAGATGCGTTCCAAGGTGTTTAAATACAAAAACACATAGTATCTAACATGAAGAAAGAGCTAGAGAAGATCATGGGGGGAGATGCCTTCCAAGGTGTTTAAATACAAAAACACATAGTATCTAACATGAAGAAAGAGCTAGAGAAGATCATGGGCACATGCTTAGTCTGTGCAATGTTATTCTTGGCTAGCCAGGTTTGAGGAAAACAATATTTTGGAACAATTTGAAAAACTTAGTCCCACATTGATGGAAAAATGGACATCCAACATGTTTAAATAACACAACACATACATACTAATGTGAAGAAGGTCCCAGAGGCTCTAAATGTCTCACTTGGGAGAGATCCTTGGTAACCGTGCCTGATAAATGGATGACTTCAGGCTGAAAAAAAACTGGTTTTGGTGGGGCTCGCGAGGATGACATGGAGAAAGAGGCAACAAATCATGCACACATCCTGATGCAAATGGGATCAATGGTGGGCGTAATGGCTTAGCCAAGGAAGGATGAAGATCATCTCATTAAGCCATTATGCCTCTGCAATACATTTTGGGGCCTTTTGATGACACGTGGCACCCAGATAGAGAGGATGAGGCAAATGACATAGGCACCAGGTAAAGTGATGTTTAGAAGTATACTTAAAGTGTAGAATGTGCAGGATTATAAATTTGAGGAAAATAATTCCTTTCAAAACTGCACAGAATATTAGGATTTTCATAACACAAAAGTATTAAATATGCACAGGTATTTTAGTGATGAGAAAACCTTTGAAATGTTTTATTTTCAAAGACATAAATTGGATTACAAAGGCTTTCACAGGAGGTTTTTAAAGATTTTCAAAGGTAGTTAAAGGGAGATATTATTTTCAAAATCATATCAGATTTTGGATTGTGATGAGGAAGAGTTATTTTGCAGAATGAGATGAAAGAGGGGGAAGATATTTGGAAAAATCAAAGGTTTTAGAGGGAAGGGACAAATGACAGTCAAGGAGTAATTTTGGGTTCTTTCTCCTTCCACTTATGCTTTTCTTCTTCTCAGGATAGGGGTTCCAATTTCTTGGCCTCCACAAAGAGTTTCAGATCACTGGCTCTTGGAGCTTCTAGTTTGTTTTGGTTCCATTAGGGATATAGTTTATTGATTGTACTAGTTTTGTTATAGATAGAATAGAAGTTTTCTTTAGTCTTTTGCATACTATTGAAGTGGTTTTTAATGAAGCAAATTGTACACAGTAGTGTGATTATTCATACTTAATATGAGAGTTCCAGATTCATATCTCTCCTTAGTGTCAGTCTTGTGAAGTTTG
This sequence comes from Thuja plicata, assembly GCA_018584345.1. NCBI lineage: Eukaryota > Viridiplantae > Streptophyta > Pinopsida > Cupressales > Cupressaceae > Thuja > Thuja plicata. Next base: position 4,203,532 of record MU225820.1, on the reverse strand, counting down.
AATTTTTTGATTCTTTGCATAGAGTTTATATATGTATATGTTATTATTCTTCAGTTCTGATCTAGGATAAGATTAAATGATGTTGTGGATGTGACATAAGTTCAGGTGGTTGTCTACATGAGGATCTTATAAGCAATATTGATTTGGATTGATTGTATTTATGGCTTAGAATCATTGACAATAGTAGATTTTTTTACATTTTGTTTTCTTTGGAGTATTGCCCAATGCATATCTGGTGGGTCTGGCTATATTCTGCATTTTAAATATAAACTTTGTCATATCTGATGTTTTATGTGTTTTTTGGTGTTGTACCAATCTCATGCTCCACTTCAAGGTCGACGTTCAATGGGTGATTAGCCGGTTACCTTGTATCTCCTGGTCGTGTTGAGCCTGTATGAGATCTCTACCTGATTAATACCTCACAAAATATTTGAAGGTGTTGAAGGGTGTCCCCCCTTGGTTTTGCAAAACCTAAAGCGTAGAAGGATGGATCCACATCCTTGTTAATTGGTCCTTTTCACTCTTTGTCAAATACTTGGAGTTGGCTGCTCAAGAAATTTACGACCGTGACAGTTAACTCAACAATGTGTGAAAGATATGTTTTTGGTAATTGTTCTATGTGAACCAGTTGAGTTACCAATTTATACATGTTTTTTATATGGTTAAGGTGGTTAAGTTAACAATGATGTTTTGTATTAAATGTCGGTATTACATTTTTGGGCCAACATGTGAAGATTTATTGACACAAAGTTTTATGAGTTAAGTCAAATTTAAGGGATGACTTGTGGATTGTTTTTAATGGTTAATCGACTTAAGAATAGCTATATAAAGGGATGCTAAATCAAAGATTTAGGGTTATTGATCATGTTTTTCATGGTTGTGATCAAAGACAAAGATTATGTATTGTGTCAAGAGATTAGAGATATAATTGGATCTTACAGGCAAGCAGTGCCATTTCAGATCAGCAAATTGAGTTCATTGCTCAAGGATAACTCTAATAGATTAGCAAGGTTAAATCTCTTAATAGGGTGGGTCCTAATAGATCTTATTGTGTAAATCCTCTAACAAGGTGAGTTCTGAGAAGGAGTTCAAAATCATCTAGCAAGGTAGATCTTAATAGATCTTACTATACATCTAACAAGGTACTAGTCACTCCTAATAGGGTGAACCCCTAATAGGGTATTATAAGCTCTTAATTAGGAAACTCTTTTAATTGTAGTGAAGAGATTTGTGGGTGTCATCCCCGCCGTGGTTTTTTCCCTCTAACAAGGGTTTTCGTGATAAAATTTATGGTGTTATGGTTTATGCTTTGTGGTTGATTGAATTACTTTAATTTTATTGCATAGTTAATGTTGTGGGTCCACAACACACACCCCATGTTGGTGTTAGAATAGTCCCAAAGGATAACTAAGAGGGGGGGTGAATCAGTTATCAACTAATTAAATTATTTTCTTCTTTTAATTCCATAATACAATAAAGTAAATGCACATTCAGATAACACAATAGACAACACCATAATTAGGTTATGGGAAAACCAAATGGTAAAAACCCCGGTGGGAATTAACACCCATAATGAACTATACTTTTTTATAATAATCCCTGTTAGAAGATCTTGCAACCCTGTTAGGAGTTGTTCTTTACAATGCAATAAGTATAGTGACCTGGTTAAGGGTCTGACCCTGTTAGGAGTCTTTTACA
>MU225820.1:4134635-4196392 GCA_018584345.1 Thuja plicata | reverse complement strand
ATTTGGTTACAGGGAAACCAAATGGTAAAAACCCCGGTGGGAATTAACACCCACAATGAACTATACTTGTTTATAATAATCCCTGTTAGAAGATCTTGCAACCCTGTTAGGAGTTGTTCTTTACAATTCAATAAGTATAGTGACCTGGTTAAGGGTCTGACCATGTTAGGAGTCTTTTACAAATAATCCTGTTAAGGGTGAGGACTCACTGTCCAAAAGCTCACTGCTTTAATGGTGAAGGCTACAACCTTCTGTAGAATAGATATGCACTATATCTGATTGATGAACTGTAGAGTAGACCTGCTGTCTTGATTAGTTCCAATGTATTGTAATCTTTCACTTCTTCTTCACATAGATCCTTGATGAATGAAACACAACTGATATTTTTCTTTGTACATTTTCTGTCTCTTATCGTCTCATTCACACTTAGCATTCCATAAATGAACTACTATAAGTATCTTCCTCAAAGTATGAGATCATGGGACCTATTAGGCAACTCTTCATAACATCTTTGTTGGCTTAACTAACCACACAAGCATAATTACAACCGCACAATATAAACTGAATAGATGCGACGCTTCACTAAGTCGGCCTCACCAAATTAACTCTAACTTTGCAATGTTGTTAAAACATGTTTGGCACCTTTAGAGAACTATCTTCAACTCATAATTAAACTTGAATATACACATGCTTATCTCAAAGATAGGCGCAACTCAAGAACCAATGCAATACGTTGTCTCTGTACTAACAACCTCCAGAAACTGTAACTTTCGTCTAACATAATTACACAACATTACTGAAACTTCATATCTAAGTCTGCGTGTATGAACAAAACATAAACAACATGTCTACAACATGAATATAACCGCGCAAGGCTTGATAACATCATTCTGATAAGTACATACAAAACAATACTGTATATTATATGTTGTCATCAATGACAAACATACAATCAACTAGCTGCCAGAAGTAAATCTCCAACAGTTGGTCCTCTGACCATGGGGACCCCCCTTCTTTTTTTGTGTCTTTTGGTCTTTTGAGTCTGCCCCCTTTTGAGTCCCTCGCAAATCAGTCTCATTATCATCCTATTGAAAAAATCAGACACCTTTTCGGCCTTTTCGCCCTTTCAGCCTTTCGGAGGACCAAGTCCTCCGAAACACCGAAATGGCTGAAAGGATGAAGATCAGCCCTTTTGGTGTTTTCGACCTCCAAAAAAACTGAAAGGCCAAAAGGTGTCCACCTCCAAAATTTTGGTGTTTCAGACGCTGAAACACCAAAAATGCTAACATCCCCCCGCGGGTTATAAAAGGGCAAGAGGCCCTAATTTGACTCACTTTGTTTTTTCTTCATCTTTGATGTCTTCTGAGAAGCAAATTTTCAAGCTTCATCCTCGCTCCTTGTGGCTGATCGCTTCGCACCTTAGCCTTCTTGTGTCTCCCTCCTTTGCTCCTAGCTATCACGAGGTAGGTTTCTTCCTCGCCACTCAGTGTTTTTTTTCTCTTCGTTGTCTAGATTTAGGGTTTCGCACCTGGTGTCTGTCCAACCCAGGGTGCGCTGACTTCCCCCTCCAAGTCTTTCAGGGATTTTTATGCCCTTAGCCTTGCAGGGGAGGTCCCTCCTTGTCAGGTTGGTTTTGGTCCTTTCGTATTTCTAGTTAGGGTTTTTTTTGTTTTCGGTTGTGAGCTTTGTCGCAAGTTTTCAGCCTCCGAAAGGCCGAAAACCAGGTCTTGTCTATCATTCAAGTGGTCCTCGGAGAGTTGGCATTTTTAGAGTTTTGGACCTCTGAGACATCTGAAACACTGACAAGTATGAATCTCCGAGGATGTTGTCTTCCTTACGGGGTTTCATAGTTTCAGAGTCTGAGATCCATTTCGCACTTTCAGCGTCTGAAGGATCGTTTTGGACTTTCACACACCAAAAATCTAACAGGTTCCATTTCATCAACTGCTCTTTCGCACTTTCAGCCTTTTTGGACTCCAAACCAGTTTTCGGTGCCTGAAACCTCGAAAGAGACAAAAGTGTGAAATCTACATTTCTGGCTACAAAGAGCTTTTTACTCCTATTTTCCTAGATTAGTCAGTTCTTTTCAGTTCTTTTTAGTTTCTTTTACAAATAAAACACTGATACTTGCATATTTTATTGCAGGAATGCCTGAGAAAAAGACTGCATCACCAATGAAGTACTGATACAAGGGGAACACTCCCCTTTCCAAGGTTGGAAACAAACACCTTGAGATCATCGATACTGATATCAGGAATGTAGATTGGGATCAATTCATGACAAGATGTTCCCAAGCGGCCGGGAGATTAGAAGACTCTACCTCACTTGTCCTATCATGACTAGTTAACGTGGCAGCCCACCCAGTAGCTGTGACATCATCCCAACTGATCATGACTTTGCCAAACCATTATGACTCAAATAAAAGGGTGGTCCAGAACACAGAGGGACATGTGGTATTGGATATCAGACCGGACATCATAGAAGAGGTCTTCCACCTCCACAAAGACATAGAAAAATTCTATGACTTCTTCATAGAAAAGGGCAACAGGTAGTTCAACAACAAAGGGGAAGCGGCATATGACATTGTCAATAAGAATCACCTTGAGCAACCTCTCCCCAAATACATGCTAGACAAGATAGACCTCAGGAGGGGGTACATGAAGGAGGATATCCAGGCAGCCCTAACATTACTGGGCCAGGTATATGGATTACCTCAGTCCTTCCAACTGGAGAATTGGATGATTCTCTTAATAGATAAAATCAGAGGTCGTAAGTCTAGGTTTGATTGGGGAACCATCATCAGCGACAGGTTGGATGAACAACTGGTGGCAGTAAAACACAACCCTAAGTTCTATATGAGTACCTACGTGGTGTACTTATTGGCAGCACAGGAAAACTACCTGGGGCTCACCAAGAGGGGAAACATAAATGATCCCAATGCATGGTCTCACATTGTGTACCCCTAGTTACAGAGAAAGGAAAACATGTCAGAAGATAGCCCAGACTACAAGATAGTCAATGACACCTTCACCTTCGCAATCATCCGATCCATTGAAGGTGATTTTGCAAAGAGGATGTCAGAGGAAGAAACCGCCAAAGTGAGGGCCATTGTGGCTTATTACATACAGTACAAGACATTCACTTACATTCGGGTGGCAAGGTCTACCTTGAAACCTAATAAGTTGCCTCGATATCCGTCTGATTAGATAATCACCTTAGAAATGGCCAGACAGCTTGCTAACGCCTATGAACATATCAAACACAAAAAGAAACATTGTTGGGACTTCCCTATTTCTCTGGGCCCATACACTTTACAAGATATGAAGGTATGCAAATCCTTGGCCTTTGAATGGGATGAATGCCCACTATAGCTCTATAAAAAAGTCTAGCCAAGGTTTGACCCGATAGGAATGTACAACCACATCATCGACAGGTTCTATATCCATGAACCACATCTGGAAGACCATTGGATCAATTGCGTAGATGATCATGAGGTCAGGATCCGAGATTATTATAGGATGTCCCTCACCCTTGCACAACACACAGTGAAGACCCCAATTCCTCTGAAGGTTTGGGAGAAGGATCCAAACAGGGTATTAGAGGCCATCTACACTTTGGACAAAATATATGATAGGCCCATCATGAATGTCGAAGTTGATAACGACGAGAATGATGACATTGAGTTTCAGGCTAGGCATGTACTCAGAAGGACGGAAACTTGGATCAGAAGGCCTTATAAAATGGAGCCAATACCAGTGAAAACATTAATGGATCCCCCCAAAAAGGCAGATAAACAACATGGAGAGAAAAATACAGTGCCGTAATACAAGAAGGTGCCACCACAGAAGCCAAATACAGTGTATGGACATGAACGTGCAGTAGAATATGGGTCAAACCCAAGGTACAAGGCTCCCAAGACTAGAATGACTGGGCATATAGATCCTCCAGTAGGGTCAACACAGGCTTTGCTAGATAAAGGGCCGACCACTTCTGGACAATCTCCTCCTACCACTAAAAAGGGTAAGAAAACATATAAAAGGAAGATAACTTTTGTGTCTCCACAATTGGAAACAGTACAAGAGGAGCCAAAAGAGGAAGGAGAAGAAGAGGTACCCCTACTTAAATGGAAAAGGTCTTAGAAGAGGAGAGAGAAGGAGGCTACTAGGAAACACCAAGAGGATCCCAAAGAACAAGATAATCCCTTGGAGGCGTTAGGATCATATGAGTTTCAGATGTCTGACTTTGAAGGTCTAGAGGGTTTTTCAGATCAAGGGAAAGACATGCCAAGTTATGCAATGGGGTACGAAATGAGAGGTCCATCTCTTTTTCAGTCTCAGGTAACCCTCACTCCACCTCCCACTCAATTCACTAATCTAGCGCTTGATGTACCTGTTGTAGAAGTAAGCTCTAATACAGATCAGGGGCTTGGAAATCAAGATGCCCCAATCACCCAAGATGTAACAGGGGATAAGCCCGCAGAAGAGACCCTCGCTACTACTCCACCACCGCACATTCCTACTCCACCAACTACTCTCCCGCCTCCAATTCCTACTCCACCACCATTCCTCCCAAATCCAACACTAACTCCACCTCCAACTACTACTCTCCCATTTCCCATTCCAACTCTCCTTACACCTACTCCACTACCATCAATCTCTTTTCCTTGCTTCATCCTAGCCCCTAGAGGATCAGTGAGTGTAGAGACCGTGTCACCTTTCAAAACCACATTGAAAGTCATGACCGGTCTTAATACTGAAGTGTTGATTAGCTCCTCAGGAGAGGAAGACCAAAACAAGGAAAGGAAACATGAGGTAGCAGAAGAGGGAAGGAAAGAAGAGAGAAGGGAAGAAGGAGAAGAAGGGGAAGGAATACATGAGGAGGAACATAACAAGGAACATGAAGAAGGGCTAGATAAGGAAGTAACCCCAGATATAGAAATAACTCCGGGGCCCCAAAACTTGGATTCAGTCCTTCAGGTTGCCCCATATGAGTCGGTCACTACATATATTAAACCTACATGGTTCACTAAAGAAATCCAGTTAAGGAAAATAACTTACACAAATGAAGATGAGGGGGAAGATACAACTAGGGCTTCTTTAGGGAAAGCTTTTCATCAAACATGGCTCATATTACTAGCACAGACAATGTCCTATGTCACCCAAGACACTAGGGGGTGCTGGAAGGCACAGGTTGCAGTTCCTTCTACTAGCACCTCTTAAACACAAGAAACTCCAGAAGACTACAGTTTGAGGAGGTAGATTTGGGAGAACCCACCAGGGAAGGGAGAAATACACTGGCAACCTTAGGGCTTAAACATGCCTTAGGGTTCACGAGTAAGGATGAGGAGACCATAAAATCCCTAACAGACTAGAATGAAGCTTTGAAGAAGTTCATTCACAAGGTGGTTTGTCCTATTGACCCAAGCTGTCTAGAGGCCTCATTACAGACAGTATTAGAGAAGAGGAACACCCCAGACTTGCCAGCAGGTTTGACACCATCCTTCATCCAAGCAAGTGTAGATTGGAAAGGAGATTTTGAGTAGTACGAGGAAGAGGCTATCAAACAGGTATTCAAACCTTGCAGGATCATTTTGGTTAAAGCCACAAATTTAATAAACTTGATGGAGAACGAAGGTGGCTTGGAGTTTGAAACAAGCAAATGGTGAGCCTCCCTCTGAGACTTACAAATCATTAAGAAACAATGCTTCCAGATCTTGGTAAAGATATATGAAGGTGAAGAGCTTGACAATTTTGAGACTTGGATCAAGCGCATAGTCAAGATAATTAGTGTCTATGAAAAATGCCAAGCCTCCATATTAGAAAAGAAGAAAGAGGTCTTGGAATGGGTAGAAGAAATAGATGTTTTCTTCATAGGGATTGGCCTCGATTTGTACCGAGATGAAGATAAGAATATCTTACGGCCATCAAAAGAAGTGGTCCAACAGTTCAGGGATAATATGACAGGTATCAGTACCAAGGAGGCCTTACAACAGTTATTCTACTCAAAGGAAGAAATGTTAAGGATGAAAGGACACAAAGATGAGATCCATTTCTTTGCTTCTGAATTCACTACATTTAAAGAGAAGCAAGAACGAAAGGTCAACAAGGTGAAAAGAAAGTAGATAAACTATGAAGAAGTTCAGGAGGAGTTCATTTTGGAAGGACTAAGGGTCCCCTTTCAGCTCCCATCGCAAGAAGAACCTCTAGATGAAGATTCCAAAGAAGAACTCCAAGAACCAAGAAGAAGACTCCAGTTCACAGAAGAAACCCTATCTTCTTTCTCTTTCTTTCTTGACGATTTTGATCCCTCTTACATGGACAAAATGATTGTAAATGGATTTAAAATCCATGCAAGCTATTCAGTATCAGTTAGCAATAGTTTCTTTTCAGCTAAGCTTTAGTTTTAGTTTATTTTCATAAATTTAGACTCTTTGATGCCCTAATTTTGGCATTCAGAGTTGGTAGATCAAAAACTCTATATATTGTAATCAAATTAATATAATAGGGTCAGATTCTTAATACAATAAAGATCTACATTTGGTGCTTCATTTATGGTGTGGAAATTGTTTCCATCTATCCGAATTGGTGAATTGTGTGTATGCATTATTTATTATTTTCAAAGAGCCTCTTGTTTTGTTGCGCTTCGGATTCACGTTTACCTTAGTTGGAGTTTGCTGTTGTCTATCTATCTTGCTGTGACAGATGCGTGGAAGGTATCATCTATTGGGCTTAACGATAAATTTGTCTCATGGGTGCACACATCTTGGTGGCTTCACAATTTGATAGATTTTCAATATCTTGCACGAGTGAATTCACCTTCTCTCCAAATGCTTGCGTCCATTGGGTATAAATTGTGACTTTTTCTGATTTATCTCTTGGGTTTGTTCCAAATCTCCCCACCATTCAATTCGCAAGGAAGGGTTTACAACAATTTATGTCCATAGGATTTCATTTCAGTAATTTACTTCATCTCTTGTTACCTTGCTCCTTTGAATTCTGTTTCAACCCAAAAGTAATCACCTCGAAAATACAAAATTGCATTTTTATTTATTTCAAACACCAATCTTTGTTAAAACAAAAAATACCAAAAACAGTACTAAAGATTGTTTTGCAGTTTGATGTCTTGAACGTACAAGCAAAGGCCTCCTCGTGAGCATTCACATTTATCTTCAACTGAGTAACCAAGCAGGCTGTGACCCGACCCCGGAGAACCTTGGGAATAACTCCGTTATTCTTTCAAGAGAGGAAATCGAATCTCGAGATCCTAGCAAGTTGGCTTGTGTAAAAATGACGCTCAACAGTCACAGTTACTTGTTTGATTTTGTGGAAGTTACTTAAGGCATAATCAAATCTTTAGTTGAATGAGTATATATTTTGTTTGCACTGATTCAACCCCCCTCTCAGTGCTTCTATATATCAACAATTACATGGGCAAAGGCTTGAAGAAGTGGTTCCATTGTGGGGCTCTCAGATTCCACCATATTGCCACGTGTCAACATTGCAAGTTTGCTAGGGAGTACAAACTTTGAAAATCTAAACATGTGCACGATGCTATCGTGTGTCCTGGGCATGGAAAGATAAAGGGGAAACTTTGGTCATTGAAAATATTTTAAGCTAGGGAAGCCAATTGCGGTAGAAAACTTCTACAAGTACATTAGGCCATCTTAATGAATTGGGCACAAAAGCATACATGCACGCATTGTGATGTGATCACCCAATGACCAATGATCCAAGAACATCGTAAGTCTTAAGAGCACCAAATACACACTTAAGAAGATCATAAAATAGGCACTCAAGAGCAAGGCATACATAGCTCAACATCTCCAAGATCAAGGTTGAAACATAAGTGAATATCCACATCTCCAATTAACAAATGAGAGAGGCATTACGTGTTATGTTATCCCACAATTATTTTCAAGTGTGAAAACCATCTGCCTGTATCCTTCTAATGTAAATAAAGCCACCTTTTAATATTTACCATTTAAAAGCAACCTCATGCATCAATGTTTCTTGTCAATGATAAGAAGTCTAAATGTACATCATTGTCATCCATAATGAAGTCTAAGTTATCAAGTGCAAATTATTGTCATCAACAATTCTCAACGAATGTTAGAAATTGTTAAGACATGCCTCATGGTCATATATTTAGATTCATGTTCCAAATGTCATGGATTTTTAAGAATTTATTAAATAAAAGATTCTCGAAAGAAGAGAGGAGACATGAAGTTTCCATGTAAGTGTGGAGTACATCCTAAACGACACGTCCTTATTTCAACTCTATCATTTAAATTATTTGAGTGTTTATTGATAGTATTAAATAATTAATCTAGAGATAACTCCTTAAAAGGCTTATTTTTATTTACATATTTTTGGATCCAATGTCTCTTAGGCCATCCTTAAGTTTCTTTCAGAGTTTATACCTTCACTTAGAATTTCGGAATAACTTATCCAAGATACTAATAGATAAATATACTAATTCATGAATCCCAAATCTTGAAACAAAATTAACATTAAATGTATAATGAATCAAAATAAAAATATTACAAAATTAGATTAGCTACATATCAATAGATTGGTATAAAACCCTCAATTTTTTTTTTTAACATAGAATTAGGTATTGAGAAAAATTAATAAATAGAACTTACAATCTAATTTACTATTTGAGATAATCATGAAAAAATATACTAACTAGTGAGCCCCAAATCTTGAAACATAATAAACATTTAATATAAATTGAATGAAAACAAGAAAATCATATAAAATTAGAGAAATAAAAGGAATTATAAGTAACAATAGAGAAACATATATTAATTCACGAATTCCACATTTTGAAACAAAATTAATTTAAATATATATTGAATCAAAAGAGGAAAATTAAATAAAATCATGTAAAAAAATAAATTATCCTACATGTACAATCCAAACTCAAATATAACTGAAATATATATGAAATAATTACGGATAATATACTAACACATAAGCCCCAAATCTTGAAACAAAAGTAACATTAAATAGAAGGACAAACTTATTTATAGGTAAGTGCTTTTAGAATATGAGGAAATGCAGAAGTTGGGGACCTCAACAAATTTAAAGTTAGAAGAGCTGAGCATGCAATGTGATCAACGGAGGGAAACGATAACGATGGGCTGGGGGCCCATTTTTTTCCGGAAAGAATTAGTTTGGCTTGCTTACGCAACTCAAAGGACATATTAAAGACAATTATAAATTGACGCAGAGCAGTGGAGTGGAGTAACAGTACCAGCGAGGAATGAGGCATGGCAGCTACAGGAAGAACACCAAGGAAGAAGCAGAGTGCAAGAGCCAAGTCACTTCCTTCAGACCTCAGCCTCACATTTCTTGAGCCAGATGCAAAGTGGGTCAGATCTCAATGGCCACAACTTCCTGAAAATTCTTCAGCCAAGATTAATCTCATCAATGCAGGCCTGGACAAGTACTTACAAACCCCTCTGTTACCTCTTGATTTCAATCTCCTCAAGCATGCAGTTAGTTCCTTTGATGGGAATGGAATACCCTTTGAGAAAAATGGGTATGTCAAGATTGACCCACAAACAGTTTCTGCAGTTACTGGTTTGCCTGCCTCTGGGGACTCAGTGGACATGTCTTTGGGGAGGAGAAGGGTTAATAGCCCTGGTGGAAGAGCAAGGGTTGCTCTGGAAATTTGTGGGTCCGATAAGGCATTTGGGAGCAAAGGCATCAGAGTTGACTTGATAAGGCCCGTTGAGCTCAGGTGGGCAGCTGCTGTGCTGACTAGTAGAGTCTTTGGGCAGCAGAAAGGTGAGTATCTGAACTTGGGTCATTTTAATTTGGTTAAGATGGTTAGCCTAGGGCATAAGTTTAATTGGGCAGAGTATGTGGCTTTGAGGATTAAGGAAAAGTTGAGAAAGATTCAGGGCGATGGGAAAGGGTGTTTTTATATGGGGACAGTTCTTACTGGGCTTATTTATGACCAGGTGCCCCATTTGGGGCCTAAGGGGGGAAAATGTTTAGCTGAGGGAAGACCTTCTTTAATGAAGTGGGCCTCTTTGTGTCCCAAGAAAGAACGTGGGTGTGTGTCTGTAGTCAAACACGAGACGATTGAAGGGCCTACTAGTGATGGAGAACTAGAGCCCTGTAATGATGAGAAACCCTCATGTGCAGGGGGTGTGAATGGTAATGCAGAGAGCAGTTGTGCTCTTGACACGCCCAATTCGAGGAATGGGAAATTGGCTTTGCCTTGGAGTGGATATGATGGACTCTCGGTCCCTTCTCCTACTCCTTCCAAAGGCAATGGGACCATTGATGGTCCAGAAAAGATTAGTTTTAGTCAGTTATTGCAGAAACAAGTTCTTTTATCAACTTGTGGGTCTAATGCTACGGGTGTGGCTAAACTTTTGGCATCTTCTCAAGCTTTGGCGAATACAGGGAAGAGTCTGTGTTTGGATGTTGTGCCTCAGAGATCGGAGAGTCAGCCATCTGGTCAGCATGACGAACCAAGTGCAATGATGGAAGGTTGCAGTGTAAGTGGTACAGGTACTGGCTCCCCAAGGAGCCGGGAGAGCCCAAAGCCTAAGAGCTCTGAGGTTGCTAACGAAGTTGCTGAAAAGTTGGAATCTCCTAGAAGTGTAAGAAAGCATGCTCTTTCTGAGAGGGAAGAAGAGATATCATCAAAGAGGAGGCGGCTTCTTGAGAACAGGCCAGTAGAAACCCTCCTTGGGGTGCCTTTGCAGCAGATGACAGTGGGAGAAAATTTGATGCTGTTTAAGCTGGTCTTTGATGAAGTGGAGAAAAGGCTGCAGACTGCTACTGAAGAATGTGAATGGTGGAAATCTTGTGCACAAGGGCTATGCAAACATTTAGACCAGCATTTTGCAGGGTTGCCAATCAATCAATCCCATTGGCAGCAGATTTTGAATGAGGAACCCTTAGACTCTGTTGAGATGCAACTGTCAAGAGCATATGTTAAGAAGGCTGCAAAGATCATCAAAGAACAGGAAATGGAAATCCAGAATTTCAAAGTAGCAGAAGAAAACAATAAGAAATTGGATTCTGCAAATTTGGCATTAGTGAAAGACTTAGAGATGGAACAGCATTGTAGAAAATCAGCAGAACAGCGTATAGTCAACCTTGAAAGTCAACTAGTACAATTTAAATCAAAGGAAAAAGACAATACAAAGAAGTTGGAGTCTGCGAATTTGGCCTTAAAGAAAGAGTTAGAGATGGCACATCAGCATAAAGAAATAGCAGAGGCACGCGCAGCCCAATTTGAAAGCCAACATGTGCAATTCAAGAAGAAATTGCACAGCGTGTTGGAAGATTAAACCTTATTATGTCTATTATGAATAGTTTTGGCTGCTTAATGAAGTAGCTTGCAAATCTATGACTGGCCATCAATTGCAATTTTGACTAATGTAAAGTTATATCATTCTTTTGGCTTACCTCAGTAAGGCACAAATTTGAATTTTCGAACTATAAAGAAGGCTTAGAAAGTTATATGCATCTCATTACTCATGAATGTACATTCTGCTGCTTTGCTTATTTAAATGTGAAGTGAACAAGTCTCTATAACAATGATCTTGCCATAAGTTGTATTCAGTAGGGGTAAAAATTCATGCATTATGAAATATAATAATGTGCCAATGCTTAGTCATTGGACAGTAATCTATGTGTGGCTACAGGGGTGCCTTGCTAATGCTTATTTGCATTGGCATTTCTTCGTAGGTGCGTGAATCATGTTGCTTAGCTGTTGCTTAGATCTTATTTCCATGGTATTCCACACTATGGTGTAGACAGAATATTGATTTTCTACTAGTTTTTCTGTAGTAATGTTTAATTTGCAGTAACTGGTAGTGGATGCCTATGAGTTCAAACCCAAAGACAGATATTGCCACTTACAGATGTGGCAATGGGCTTGATGCAATTGGTTAATGCATCTGGACCTTTGGCTACAACAGAACATTGCTGCTGTTATTCTAGGCTGCCTGATATCTTCTTTCTGTGAATCTTCTGGTTTTTTTTATTTTATACCTTTTTCTAAAGCTTTTTTTTTGTTAAACATCATACTTATCTTCTTTGGTTACATAGATTTGATTCTTTTCAAATTAGAGCATATCTATTAATGGCTAAGTTCTATCAATTAAAGCATTTACTAGTTAGTGATCATTGCATGAAGCGGAAGTGATAATGAGCTATGTTCCATGGCATTTTGGCGACAGGGATGGAGAGATGTATTTTAGGGACGCCAGTCCAGGGTCTATCTTTTGGGATAGCAGGGGATGGTGTATACGTGTATATATATATATATATATATTCTTTTGCAAGTTTAGCTATAACTGTATGCTCTCATTGACATATGCATGATTTCACTTTACAACTGCATGCAATTATGCTTTTGCTCATTCTTAGGATCTTAACCTGTATGCTTTCATTTTATAACTGTCTGTATGCTTTCATTTTATAACTGTCTGCTCCTTTACAGCTGTATTCAGTGCCCATCGATGAAGAGGGTAACGACTGTATGTTTCTATTAAACGGGGGTAATTCTCCAACTGTAAACATTCTTTCCATAGTGGCGTGCAGTCACACAATTTCTCATTGGTGAATAAATTAAGCTACCGGGTTCTGCTATTTAGGCCTGGGTCCTGGTTCTGGTACGGTTCTGGTTCTGGTTCTTCTTGGGTGCTTGGGTTATCTTATGTGAAGAACTCACGGTACCGAAGCAAATATAGCAAAATATGTGCATGCATATATGATATAATAAAAATATGCCCTACTTTTAAATTCTCATCAAATCTCTGGATGAATATACCTAGCGAACCTCTGTATAAAAGCCTTTAAATATTTAGAAGCAAAATATGAAGTGCCCAAGACTACGTCAATTGTAGTTTGAATTTTTGTTGTGTTATGATATTTTGAGACTTGAGTATTTTCATTTTGTAAATTATGAATATGATATATGTTATTCATAATTTTATTAGCAATCATAGATTTATGAATATCACTTTTTTTTTATATCTATAACTTCAATGCTATATATATAGAGAGAGAGAGACGCATAAGGAATTTTTAAATCTTTTTGTCATACCCATTTATCTGAATCCGTACCCTACCAGAACCAGAACCAGAACCAGAACCAGCAACTTAGTTAATAAAGTAAGAAATGTATGTTGTCATTACACTTTTATTCCACAGTTATATGTAGTCACTAAACAGTTGTACTCTTCAGTTCAATAGCTGTATGCAGTCATTCAAAAGTTTCATATTTTATGTCTACAATTAAATTTACTCATAGTTTGTTCTATGTACAGAAGCTACTTGTTTTTGTTTTTTTTCTCCTTAAAATTTCAGACTAGCGGGGGACATCTGATTATCCCTGGAATGGTTGGTCTCTGGTCGCCTTGAGGACATCAGACCTCTGTGGCATCTTTCTGGCCTGGTGATGTTTGGGGGGCACAGGACACAAGTTTGAAGGGTGAAGACATGTTGCCATGTTCTATTAATGTGTCTTTCATGTTCAGGTTATTGGCATTCATGATTGAAACATTAGTCAGCAAAGATTTTTTATATCTTTCTGATACAGTTTAAGAACGCTTTTATATGTCTGAATCATAAAATTGACTGGTCTATGTAAGAATGAACGTGACACTTCATGGTCTTTAAGTTTTTACTCCTGATTCTTGCTATTATAGCCTTTTGGTTGAAATGGCCAAGAATTGAGTGCAAGTTAATAAACACAAAAGTTAAAGAAGTCCAAATGAGACTCTGTTCTTTCAGATCCTCAGGCCTTCCATTAGGTACAAGCTAATAAATATAGAAGTTAAAAGATGCTAAAATTGGTTCTCTGTTTTATAAGTTCCTCGAGCCTTCTGCAGTCCTCCACTCTGCTGCCCCCCCCTTCTTCTAAGTTGAAGATACTAAACTAAACTATAAATTCAAAAGAAGTGAAATCCATTTTCTTTTAATATTTTGGAACATGCCATCATGGTTGAAAATTGCTAAAATCTGCTCGTTTTTATCTGAAAAATTGGTTTACAAAAAGTCAACCCGTGAATAACTTAAAACATAAAAAGTGACCGGTGAGGCTGCGATTAATTTGTTATGTATTTAAGACTTTTTCAACTATACATGCCATTATTCTCAGCAATTCAAATATATATATGTTTAGCTAGAACTGTATGCTCTTATTGACATTTGAATGATAAAAACATTAACAGAAAATATTAACAAAACGAATGCAAAAAGTTGGGATCAAGTAACATCACCCAAGCTTGATTGTACAGATCTAGAATACAGTTCTCTTGGTGAAACTTGTGGATTCTCAAAATGTCTGGTGGAGTTATAGGTGGCCTTATCCATTATTGATACAATTACAATTTGGAGGAATTCTATATCCATTATTGATACAATTACAATTTGGAGGAATTCTATATCCTCATCTGAATTACCAACATCAGGGATAATATGATCTTGCAAAAGATAAGGACGCACACAGTCCCATTTACTTGCAATTTAACCTCCCAAAAAATCACTCAGAGGCGATTCTTCTTTTCTGCACCATTGAAATCCAGCAAAGGTCTCAAATCCTTCTTCAAGGTAAGGCGATCAGATGCTTCCTTCAAGATATGAGATTATTAGCTGAAGAAGTTCCTAATGTTTATGAATTTTGCTGACATGATGAGCTCCCTTAACATGCACTGTTTGATCCACACTATCTATATTTACGACAATAAGTGTCTCCAGTTGCAGCTGCCTCTATGTCAGGTTAACAGATGTGTAAGGCCAAAAGCAAAGTGAACCAGTTTTAGTAGTTTATTTTTAAAAGATGATATCTATCAAGATATATTTTACATAGAAATAAAATATTCAAGCAGGCAATTGTTTCTTTACTTTTGGCTTTTTAAAAATTTACTGACCTCCTATAGAGGTTAATAAAAATAAAAATATGAAGAAATTTCTAATCAAGTATAGTGGCATGAATAAAATTTTAATAAATGTTTATAAAATTCACTCCAAAGTTAAATATGAATAACCTACAAAACAGTTTTATAAAAATTATACTTGAAAATTGTATAAAGATTCAACTAAACTATATTTGAGAAATTAAATTATCTTATAGAATTTCAAAACAATTGCATAGAAGTAATTAAAATATTCAAAGTTCAAATATTTTATGGACTGTTGTATATACTACGTTCTTTTAATATCTAATTTTTCTATCAAATTCTTATATATGTAACACAAAATTCAAATTTTTATCAGGCTATTGTGTTCTAAAATTTGAATTGTATTTCTTTGAAATAATAGAAAAACTATATTCCTAAAATTATAGATAGAAAATCATATTATAATTTTATATATTATAATTAATATTTATCATTATTTTTTTCAAATTTATAAAATGAGGCCCTTATTCATAAACAAAATAAAATGACATAGATAAACAAGTAGTCATGGATAAATTGGTATGCTTTTGGTAGAACTTTTTCAATTCTATATTCAATTTATTTAGGAACACTATTTAGTTAAATGAATATCTAAAATATGAAATTCAACATTAAATAAATAAAAATTTATATTCATTATCATGAAAATTATATTCCAATTTTTTTTAATAAAAGTTCAAAAAGTTTTAGATATAATCTTAGAACAAACTAATAGTGATTAACCTAATCTATATTTCCTATACCAAAACCAAAGACAAAACACATTACAATGGATTACAGTGAGAGAAACACTAGCCTCCCCTTGGTCATCTACGAGCTCTACCTCGTCCTCTCTTGCTTCCTGCAACCACATCCACCTCCAGTCTGTCGTCCTATGTTGGTGAACCATTGATAGGGTCCTCTGTACTTGAATGATTTCATTTTCTTGTGGAGATCTCAACCCTTCATGCTCTGCACTCCAGTCTGTCGTCCTATGTTGGTGAACCATTGATAGGGTCCTCTGTACTTGAATGATTTCATTTTCTTGTGGAGATCTCAACCCTTCATGCTCTGCACTCCAGTCTTGGGGGGTGGGTTCAAAATCAAAGATTGAAAGAAGACCATCCTCCATACTCCTCATTCACTGCTCACCCTTGTTTTCTGTCACTACAGTTTGAAATTTCAGAAAATCCCTGATCTAACTCGGACCTTCATTGTGACAAAGCTTGTATCTAGTTTCATTTGAAAATCAATCCTTTCTCTGATTGCAAACTTCCTATATCTGAATATCCTTTGGTCCTCAATTATCAGTATTGGGAATCTCTTCGGAGAATGGCCATTTATTCTCGCTATGTCATAATCCGTGGGTCTTGGGATGGTGAGATCATTATCAATGTCCCGAAGGATTCTGGTCATGCCCACAAGGAAATCACCTAGAAAAACCTTCTTACAGACCTTCTTTGCTACTCTTTTGCTTAAGCCCACATGCAATAGCGTTGCAAGAAACACCACCACAATGTTTGTATTTGACTCTATACCTATGGTTGGCCCTTATAAAATCTTCTCCTAAGATTGCCAAAACAACTTTTACCACCATGATATGCAGATCCTGCAGGATCTCTTGCATTCACTGGTCTGTTACCACCCCTGAAAAATCTACTTGCCTCTTTGTGCCTTCCACTAAGAACCGAATAGGAGAATCCATGTCAAAGCCTTCAAACCTGAACTTTCTTATTCTACAAAACCAATACCTTACTGCTATTTCCGTTTCGTTTTTGTTCTCACTGAGAGACACATAGAATTATATTCCAAATTGAATGCATATTGTATATCCCCTTTTTATGTCCATAACCAACCAAACAACCTACTTATTATTTTTAAACAAGATGACATCCAACTATACACTTCTCTTTTCTAACTTAAAAAGGGTGGATTTCATTTTTATTTATTTGAAAAACTATAATTATTTGAGCATGTTTACAATTTTTTTATATTCAACTATGATTTAAATTAACAATCTAATCACATGATTGACCTAACTTTCTCTAAACTTCTGATAATATATTTTAATATCAATATTAGCTATTCCTCTCATATCTTAATAATTATATTCAATGAAATGATTTTATATTTTCTTTTATATATAATTTTATTTTTCTTTCAACTTTAAAATTTATATGATTATGATTTTTACGATATTACATCTATTTAAAATAGCATTAAAAATTCTTACGAACTTCCTCATAATCTTGTTATCTTGTGGTGTAGGAGTACCTAGGGGTTTAAGTAATAATCCCTCAAATTTTGGCTTGTAAGACCTTTTGAAGGTCATGATGGGAATAAGGGCTATTAGGAGTCCAATAGGGGGATATGAGGATGTTTGAAATGTTTTGTTAATGTTTATAACTTGTCAAGTTTGTCAAAAAATGGCTCAATGGGCACATACGCCAAATGTGAGCAGACCTTACAAAATGGGGTCATAGTGATCAAGGAATAATGTTTTAGGGTTAGACATGTTTCGGTAGGCTTAACACATCATTATACACCCATAGCTTGGGAAAATGTATTGGTAGAAGCCAAGTTGTAAAAGTTGCAAAAAGTTGCCAGAGCAACTTTTGCAACTTTTTGGTTAAGATTAGTGCATTTTTGTAAAAAAAATTTAAGGCCTCGCACAATGGATTGATGCATGTTGAGAAGGCATATATAAGACCTCTCAAGACACTTTACGAAGGTTGGTTTCCTTTTGATTGTTTTGCTCTAAACAAACAGTTAGCAGTTTTCTGAGAAATTATGCACAGTCTGGTTGCAACTTGAGCAACTCATGTGTAATGGATTGAATCTGGTTTCTTTTCGATGCAAATAGTTAGAATAGAGTGTTTACGTCCTCTGTGTGCTTTGTAGTTACATTTTTGTGTAGTTTTGTTGCTTCAATAAGAATCAAGAACCAAGTCTCCGTTCTCTAGCAGTTCTAGGGTCTTGGTTGTAGAATACCTCCATCTTGAAACTCCACCGTGGAAACTTCACGACCATTGAAAGTCTTTGAGTGGAGTCTATGTACAACATGTTACTTTTGGTGGCAATTCAAAAAACTCAAAACCATAATTTTGAGAGCATGCCCTAGGCGAGCATAGTGAAAGCCTGACTAGGGAAATATGTTTTGCAGACTTTGTTTCTTACAGGAGTGGATTGGGAACTGCAATCCAAGGCCATAGAAGGTTGCATGGAGATCAAGACCAAGCTTAGGTACGGGGAGGAGACCCTCTAAATCCATCTGATGGTGTTTTCAGACCAAAGACCAGTTAAAGGAAGTAATTTGGCCTGTGTAGGTTGTTTAGGGTTTGGGCATTGTACAAAGGATTGGAGCCAAGACCTACAAAATATTTTAGGGTTTGTACAAAGGATTGGAGCCAAGACCTACAAAATATTTTATGGTTTCCAAAAGGGTTCTCAGAATGCTGAGGTGTTCAGTGGGTTGTTTTCAAAACTCTTGAGTTAGAGCCCAAAAACCTCGAACTTAGGGCTAATTGAGTCCTACAAGCTCAACAGGCCTAAAATTGTCAAATTATGAAAGTGATGAAGAATTGCCTTGTTGAGCAAGTAGATTGGATTGGGGATTAGGAAATTTTAGAAGTTTGGAGACCTTTTTCACTCCTGCAAGAGAGGCTTGGAAGATTAGAAAGAATAGGACAAGCCTAGGATGAGTTGATAAGTAACTTGTGTGGAAAGCTTGAAGACTAGTGGAGTATCATCTTAATGATTGGGAGTCCTAGATTGGGAACCCAATGGTGAAAGGCTCAAGAAAGACAAGAAGGTGAGTAGAATCTAGAGGCTCCCTATTATCTTGTAAGACAAAAAAATAAGTTAACATTGAATTTTATTTCTACTGTAAAAAAACTTCTTGCTATAAAAAAGTTTGTCGATATATTATATAAATATAAAGATTCCACGGTAATTAATATCATAACGACCAAAAATATTTGCAATGTATCAAATTGAATCAGTGTTACAAATATTGAAAAGAAATGAAAAAGTGACATCCCCAACCTTTGTTTTGTGGAAGATAAGATCACATTAAATCCCTTGATTGTTGCTTCTTGAAAAGTCACCAAGACTAATATTTCATTCATGCACTTGTATCCATAAAAGTTGTCAATAATTTTTCATTCTGCATAGTTGTAATGATTTAAAACAATAATACAATTGTGCTCATGAACTTTTGCATTGGATTTCATTTTCAAAAGTAGATCTTCTCTTCTATGAGATAAAATATGTTGTTCTCATCTTCCTCATTTTGTTGTGAATGACTTTCCAATCAAAGTTTATCTTGGTATGCGGCCATACAATACCACCTTTGGGAGCTTACCTTTTGATTATATGGTCTAATGAAAATTCATGAAATTTTTAGTCTATAATGATATTAAATTTTTGTTTCTAAATTTGATTATGTATAATGATATCAATTTTTTTGTAAATTTGATTATACATGTTTTAATTATCAACATTTTAAACCAAATTCTATCATTAGATTATAGATTTTGTTGATGAATAGTACCTTTTATATTAATTTATAATATAAAGTACATATACACAAAAAGGTCAAGGGATATGGGATCACCCAGTGAGAGTTCATACAACCAAGCCGGAAATAATTACAAATATCAACTATCCATAAAAATAAGGGCAGAGCCCAGATAGAACCACCACAGGTGGCCAAAGCAGTGCGAGATGAGGGGGGATGATCCTGATTATCCTTTCTACC
The DNA here is from genome assembly GCA_018584345.1 of Thuja plicata. NCBI lineage: Eukaryota > Viridiplantae > Streptophyta > Pinopsida > Cupressales > Cupressaceae > Thuja > Thuja plicata. The sequence continues at coordinate 4,176,716 of MU225820.1, read as the reverse complement.
TCAAGTTTCAGGGCCTGGGGTCGAGTGATGAAGGGTGCTCCCCTTATTAACACAAACACACAACAAAATCAAGAATAACAAGATTTGCAAAGACAGGAAATGGGCTTTCTATTATCCACCATCATATGAAATTATAATATTATGAAATATAACATGGACATTTAGAAATGCAACATGCACAACCACATGGGAATTTTATTACAATAATCTGCAAGCCAGAGCCACTATCTGCATAACCCAGAACTTCCCTAGACAACTCTACGAGCCTTCAATATATAGGCAATTTTAACCTCCCAAGAAGATTCTAGAAATTAAACCCTAAAGTTTGAGGCCGACCATCCCTAAGATATTATTATTTATTTTTATTACATTAGAGTAGGCCCAAACAACTTCGGGACCCAAAAAGAAATTTTGAAGAAACTTTAACATTTTCAAGTTCAGGTAGTGCAACTTTCAGAGACCGTAACTCATCAACCGTTGACCCAATGGGCCACTGTAACCCCATTTTGGAAATGCCACAAATTTATCTACAATGTCTTACTAGTGCAAGCTCCAATCAACCAAGGTTTTAACCCCATTCAGAGCTTCTAAAGCCTTCAAAATTGAGTTTGAAGTTTCTGTACCCTGCTACCAATACCGAAAATATTCAACATCTAAAAAACTAGACTTGATTTGGCAATGAAACATTACTTTCAGGCTGATACAATCAAAGTGAACCTCCAAGGAAGAAAATAGAACATTCTGAGCTCAAACAAAAAACTTAATAAAAATAGTAACTTTCTAGAAATAGTAACTCTGCACAAAATAGCCCTTATTGAAAAGAAACCAAAAAATATTTTTGGGTGATGCAAGATTGCTCTTACACCCAGGATGCTCCTGCATCAGACACCTGGGGTAATTTGAGAAGTGACCTTGTCACGTGTTAGGTGGTCAAAGGGAAACCAAGATGGTGAACCTCCTCCCTTGATAGCCACGATGAATCTTCTATAGGTCATCCTTTCCATTTGACCAAATATTCTTCATATGTTCTATTCCTTGTGCTTCTGCCAACACGACTGTCCAAAATGTCTTCAATATCCTCTGTAGATGAAGTATTTGTTGGAATATTCCACTGTGCTTCTGTGATATGATCCTCAACACCTCCCTCATTATATTCTATCAATTATGAGATGTTAAACACTGGTGAAATATTGAGTTCACTAGGCAACTCAACTTCATAAGCATTTTCTGATTCATGCTTCTTTAGTATTTTGCATGGTCCAAACTTCTTCATCTCCAACTTATTATATGTTCCTACCGGAAATCTCTCCTTTCTCAAATGAACCATGACTTCATCTCCCACCTAGAATTCCTTAAGTCTCATTTTCTTGTCTACCTTAGCCTTGTACTATGTATTCATTTTATTAATATGTTTCCTCACCTCCTCATGCAAATTCTTCAAGTATTCTGCAAAGTCTTCAACTTCAACGCTACTGGTATCTCCTTTGTCCAACTTTCTTAATTCTGATGCATTTCTGGGACTACTTCCATATACTATCTGGAATGGTGATTTACTAGTGCTCCTATTGACAAAATTATTATATGCAAATTCTGCCTGTGGTAAAACCAAATCCCATCCCTTTGGTTTATCTCCAACCAAGCATCTCAATAGATTTCCCAAACTCTTATTCACAGCTTCTGTCTGCCCATCTATCTGTGGATGGTGTGCTAAGCTGAACTTCAATTTTGTCTTCAACCTTTTCCACAAGGTTCTCCAAAATTACCCAACAAAATTGGTGTCTCGATCTGAAACTATGCTCTTTGGTAATCCATGTAGGCTTACCACCTCCCTAAACAACAATTCTTCTACATGAACATCATCATTAGTCTTCTTTCAAGGAATGAAATGTGCCATACTCAAATATTGAAAGAAGACCAACCTCCATACTCCTCATTCACTACTCACCCTCATTTTTTGTCACTACAGTTTGCAATTTCAGAAAATCCCTGACCCAACTTGGACCTTCAGTGTGACAAAGCTTGTATCTAGTTTCATTTGAAAATCAATCCTTTCTCTGATTGCAAACTTCCTATATATGAATATCCTTTGGTCCTCAATTATCAATAATGGGAATCTCTTCGGAGAATAGCCATTTATTCTCGCTATGTCATAATTCGTGGGTCTTGGGATGGTGAGATCATTATCAATGTTCCGAAGGATTCTAGTCATGCCTATAAGGAAATCACCTAGAAAAACCTTCCTAAAGACCTTCTTTGCTACTCTTTTTCTTAAGCCCACATGTAATAGCGTTGCAAGAAACACCACCACAATGTTTGTATTTGAATCTATACCTATGATTGGCCCTTATAAAATCTTCTCCTAAGATTGCCAAAACAAGTTTTACCACCATGATATGCAAATCCTGCAGGTTCTCTTGCATTCATTGGTCTTTTACCACCCCTAAAAAATCCACTTGCCTCTTTGTGCCTTCCACTAAGAACCAAATAGGAGAATCCATGTCGAAGCCTTCAAACCTCAACTTTCTTATCCTACAGAACCAATACCTTACTGCTATTTCCATTTTCATTTTTGTTCTCAGTGAGAGACAAAAGGAATTATATTCCAAATTGAATGCATATTTTATATCCCCTTTTTATGTCCATAACCAAAAAAACAACCTACTCATTCTTTTTAAACAAGATGACATCCAACTACACACTTCTCTTTTCAAACTTTAAAAGGGTGGATTTCATTTTTGTTTATTTGAAAAACTTTAATTATTTGACCATGTTTACAATTTTTTTTTATATTCAACTATGAATTAAATTAACAATCTAATCACATGATTGACCTAACTTTCTCTAAACTTCTGATAATATATTTTAATATCAATATTAGCTATTCCTCTCATATCTTAATAATTATATTAAATGAAATGATTTTATATTTTCTTTTATATAATTTTATTTTTCTTTTAACTTCAAAATTTATATGATTATGTTTTTTTATGATATTACATCTATCTAAAATAGCATTGAAGATTCTTATGGACTTCATCATGATCTTGTTATCTTGTGTTGTAGGAGCACCTAGGGGTTTAAGTAATAATCCCTCAAATTTTGGCTTGTAAGAAATTTTGAAGGTCATGATGGGAATAAAGGCTATTAGGAGTCACATAGGGGGATAGGAGGATGTTTGAAATGTTTATAACTTGTCAAGTTTGTCAAAAAAAGCTGAATGGGCACATAGGCCAAATGTGAGCAGAACTTGAAAAATGGGGTCATAGTGATTAAGGAGTAATGTTTTAGGGTTAGACATGTTTAAGGAGGCTTAACACATCATTCTGCACCCATATATTGGGAAAATGTATTGGTAGAAGCCAAGTTGTAGAAGTTGCAAAAAGATGCTAGAGCAACTTTTTCAACTTTTCAAAGTTGCTTGACAACTTTTGGTTAAGATTAGTGCATTTTTGTAAATTAAAATTTAAGGGCTCGCACAATGGATTGATGCATGTTAAATGTTTTTCTCTAAACAAACAGTTAGCAGTTTTCTGAGAAATTATACACAGTCTGGTTGCAACTTGAGCAACTCGTGTGTAATGGATTGAATCTAGTTTCTTTTCGATGCAAATAGTTAGAATAGAGTGTTTATGTCCTCTTTGTTCTTTATAGTTTCATTTTTGTATAGTTTTTTTTGTTCAATAAGAATCAAGAACCAAGACTCTATTCTCTGGCAGGTCTATTGTCTTGGTTGTAGAATACCTCCATCTTAAAACTCCACTGTGGAAACTTCACGAGCATTGAAATTATTTGAGTGGAGGCTATGTACAACATGCTACTTTTGGTGGCAAGCCAAAAAGCTCAAAACCACAATTTTGAGAGCATGCCCTAGGCGAGCACAGTGAAAGCCTAACTAGGGAAATTTGTGTTACAGACTTTGTTTCTTGCAGGAGTGGATTCTGAACTACAATCCAAGGCCATAGAAGGTTGCATGGAGATCAAGACCAAGCTTAGGTACAAGGAGGAGACCCTTTAAATCCATTTGAGAGTGTTTTGAGACCAAAGACCAATTAAAGGAAGTAATTTGGCCTGTGTAGGTTGTTTACGGTTTGGGAATTGTACGAAGGATTAGAGCCAAGACCTACAAAATATTTTAGGGTTTCCAAAAGGGTTCTCAAAATGCTGAGGTGTTCAGTGGGTTGTTCTCAGAATTATTGAGTTAGAGCCCAAAAAACTTGATCTTAGGGCTAATTGAGTCCTACAAGCCTAGCGGGCCTAAAATTGTCAAATTATGAAAGCGATGAAGAATTGCCTTGTTGAGAAAGTAGATTGGATTGGGGATTAGGAAATTTTAGAAGTTTGGAGACCTTTTTCACTCCTACAAGAGAGGCTTGGAAGTTTGGAAAGAATAGGACAAGCCTAGGATGAGTTGATAAGTAACTTGTGTGGAAAGCTTGAAGACTAGTGGAGTATCATCTTAATGATTCGAAGTCCTAGATTGGGAACCCAAGGGTGAAAGGCTCAAGAAAGACAAGAAGGTGAGTAGAACCTAGAGGCTCCCTATTATCTTGTAAGATGAAAAAATAAGTTAACATTGAAATTTATTTCTCTTGTAAAAAAAATTCTTGCTATAAAAGAGTTCCTCGATATATGATATACATATAAAGATTCCACGGTAATTAATTTCATAACAACCAAAAATATTTTCCATGTATCAAATTGAATCAATGTTACAAATCTTGAAAATAAATGAAAAAGTGACATCCCCAACCTTTGTTTTGTGGAAGATAAGATCACATTAAATCCCTTGATTGTTGCTTCTTGAAAAGTCACCAAGGCTAATATTTCATTCATGCACTTGTATCCATAAAATTTGTCAATAATTTTTCATTCTGCATATTTGTAATGATTTAAAACAATAGTACAATTGTGCTCATGAACGTTTGCATTGTATTTCATTTTCAAAAGTAGATCTCTTTTATGGGCTAAAATATGTTGTTCTCATCTTCCTCATTTTGTTATGAATGACTTTTCAATCAAAGTTTATCTTGGTATGCGACCATACAATACCATCTCAGGGGAGCTTACCTTTTATTTATATGGTGTAATGAAAATTCATGAAATTTTTAGTCTATAATGATATTAAATTTTTGTTTCTAAATTTGATTATGTATAATGATATCATTTTTTTGTAAATTTGATTATACATGTTTTAATTATCAACATTGTAAACCAAATTCTATCATTAGATTATAGATTTTTTGCTAAATAGTACCTTTTCTATTAATTTATAATATAAAGTATATATTCACAAAAAAGGTTGAGGGATACGGGATCGCCCCATGAGAGTTCATACAACCAAGCCTAAAACAGTTACAAATATCAACTATTCATAAAAAATAAGGGCAGAGCCCAGATAGAACCACCACAGGTGGCCAAAGCAGTGCCAGTCGAGGGGGGATGATCCTGATTATCCTTTCTGTCTCCAAGTTTCAAGGCCTGGGGTTGAGTCCAAGATGGACCACCCATCTTCATCTTATTTTTTTCCTTCTACCTCCCTCCTAGAGGATGAGTGATGAAGGGTGCTCCCCTTATTAACACAAACACACAACAAAATCAAGAATAACAAGATTTGCAAATACAAGAAATGGGCTTTCTATTATCCACCATGAAATGAAATTATAATATTCTGAAATATAACATGCACATTCAAAAATGAAACATGAACAACCACATGGGAATTTTATTACAATAATCTGCAAGCCAGAGCCACCAGCTACATAACCCAGAACTTCCCTAGACAACCCTACGAGCCTTTAATAAATAGGCAATTTTAACTGCCCTAGAAGATTCTAGAAATTAAACCCTAAAGTTTGAGGCCGACCATCCCTAAGATATTATTATTTATTTTTATTACATTAGAGTAGTCCCAAACAACTTTGGAACCCAAAAATAAATTTTGAAGAAACTTTAACATTTTCAAGTTCAAGTAGCACAACTTGTGGAGACCATAACTCATCAACCATCGACCCGATGGGCCGCCGTAACCCCATTTTGGAAATGACGCAAAGTGCTATACAATGTCTAACCAGTGCAAGCTCCAATAAGCCAAGGTTTTGACCTCATTTGGTGCCTCTAAAGCCTTCAAAACTGAGTTTGAAATTTTTGTACCTTGCTGCGAATACTGAAAATATTCAACATCTACAAAACTAGACTTGATGTGGAAATGAAACTTTACTATCAGGCTAATACAATCAAAGTGAACCTCCAAGGATTAAAATAGAACATTCTGAGCTCAAACGGAAAACTTACTAAAAATAGTAACTTTCCAGAAATAACAATTCTACACAAAATAACCCTTATTGAAAAGAAATTAAAAAATATTTTTGGGTGATGCAAGATCACTCTTACACCTAGGATGCTCCTACATCAGACACCCGTGGTAATTTGAGAAGTGACCCTGTCGCGTCTCAGGTGGTCAAAGGGAAACCAAGACGGTTAATCTCCTCCCTTGATAGCCATGATGAATCTTCTATAGGTCATCCTTTCCATTTGACCAAATATTCTTCATATGTCTTGTTCCTCGTGCTTCTACCAATACGACTATCCAAAATGTCTTCAATCTTCTCTGTAGCTGAAGTAGTTGCTAGAATATTCCACTGTGCTTTTGTGATATGATCCTCAACACATCCCTCATGATATTTTGTCAAATCTGAGATGTTAAATACTAGTGAAATATTGAGTTCACTGGGCAACTCAACTTCATAAGAATTTCCTGAATCACGCTTCTTCAGTATTTTGCATGGTCCAAACTTCTTCATCTTCAACTTATTAGATGTTCCTACTAGAAATATCTCCTTTCTTAAATGAATCACGACTTCATATCCCACTTGGAATTCCTTATGTCTCCTTTTCTTGTCTACCTTATCCTTGTACTGTGTATTCATTTTATTAATATTTTGCCTCACCTCCTCATGCAAATTCTTCAAGTGTTCTGCAAAGCCTTCAGCTTCAGCGCTACTGGTCTCTCCTTTTTCCAAATTTCTTAATTATGATGCATTTCTGGGACTACTTCCATATACTATTTGGAATGGTGATTTACCTGTTCTCCTATTCACAAAATTATTATATGAAAATTCTGCCTGTGGTAAAACCAAATCCCATCCCTTTGGTTTATCTCCAACCAAGCATCTCAATAGGTTTCCCAATCTCCTATTTACAACTTCTGTCTGTCCATCAGACTGTGGATGGTGTGCTGAGCTGAACTTCAAATCCATCTTCAAACTTTTCCACAAGGTTCTCCAAAAGTACCAAAAGAAATTGGTGTCTCGATCTGAAACTATGCTCTTTGGTAATCCATGTAGTCTTAACCTCCCTGAAAAACAATTCTGGTACATGAACACCATCATTATTCTTCTTGCAAGGAATGAAATGTGCTATTTTTGAAAACCTATCCACCACTACAAAGATGGAATCATGCCCTCTCTGAGTTCTCGGTAGGACAAGAAAAAATTCCATACTAATATCCTCCCATGGATTCTCTAGTACAAGTAATGGCTCATACAACCCTATATTTTGCTTCACTCCTTTTTCCATCTGACATACCTTGCATCCTTGTACAAATTTCTTAACATCTTGCTACAACTATGGCCAATAATAGTACTCACTAACCAAAGAAATGGTTTTATCTCACCCAAAATTTCTAGCCAGTCTTCCACTATGCTTTTATTTGATTAGATTCTCCCTCATGGAACTCTTTGGAATGCACAAATGATTACCTCTGAACAACATATCACCCTGGATTATGAAATCCAACCATTTGGATCTATCCAGAGTAACAGGTTCTCTACAAGCTTTCCAAGCTTCACCAAAATTTGGATCTTCAGGATACAAACTCTTGAGTTCCTTGAACCCAACAACCTCAATATGCATCTCTGTCAACAAAATCAATCTTCTGCAACCCTATTAGACTTCCCACTCATGTGTTTCAAAACAAAAGTGCAACTCTGCCAAAACTCCACCCATTTCAAATGCCTTTGATTCAAGTTTCCCTGACTATTCAAATATTGCAAAGCTTGATGATCGGTAAATAAAACAAATTATTTTGAGAAAAGACAATGTCTCCACTTCCTCAATGCCTGAACTATAGCATATAACTCTTGATCATAAAAATAATATTTTCTCTTGGCATCATTCAATTTCTCGCTAAAATAAGCAATGAATTTACCTTCCTAACTCAAAACTGCTCCTATAGCATTACCTCTAGCATCACAATATACTTGAAACACCTTGTTAAAATCCGAAAGTGCTAAAACAAGCTGTTCTGTAACTTTTATTTTCAACAATTCAAAACTCTTATATGCCCCTATAGTCCACTTAAACTCCTTCCTACCCCCTCCCATTGTTTCAGTCAAGGGTCCATATATACTACTGAAACTACGAATAAACTTTCTATAAAAGACAGCTAAACCATGAGAAGATCTTACCTTAGTAGCACTCCTTGGGGTAGGCCATTCAAGGATAGCCTTCACCTTCTCAGGGTCTATTTTTAGACCTTTTTCTGAGAGGACAAATCCCATATACACTAACTCCTTCACAAAACTGCACTTCTTCAGATTAATCAACAACTTCTCTTCCCTTAGCCTCTCAAAACATTACGAATATGCATCATATGTTCTTCCAATGTCTTACTGAAAATCAAAATATCATCTAGGAACACAATAACAAAATTACCCAAAAATTCTTTCTGTACTTCATTCATGAGCCACATGAATGTCCTCAGTGCATTAGTTATCCCAAAAGGCATGACTAAACACTCATAGAAGCCCTCCTTTGTCTTGAAGGCTGTCTTCCATTCATCTCTTCTTTGATCCAGATTTGGTGATATCCACTCTTTAGATCTATATTTTTGAAATATTCAACTCCACTCAAATAATCCATAATATCATCCATTCTTGGCAAGGGAAATCTGTACTTGATAGCCCGAGAATTTGTACAGATCCTCCATTCTCCATTTTTCTTTGGTGTTAATACCGCTGGTATAGCACATGGGCTCAATCTCTCTCGGATCAATCGCTTTTACAATAACTCATGTAGTTGTCTGTTCAATTCCTCACTCTCTAGTGGAGTCATCCTATGGGCTGCCTTGTTTGGAAAAATGGCCCTTGGGATCAAGTCCATCTGATGACTGATCTTTCTCACTAGAATTACTACATACCTTTTCTCCTATTTCCTTCAATGGCTTCAGCTTGTGTCAGACTCCATCATTTGTTAGAGAATAAGTATTAGCATGAACATCATGTATGGCATGCGTGTCTAATTTCCAAGGCCTTCCCAAAAAAAAATGACATGCATCCATGGGGATGATATCGCAAAGTACCTCATCTCGGTAACTTCCAATCTTGAACTTTACTAAGTACTGCTCATTGACCAGGACCTTGTGGTCATCCTGCACCCAGGAAATTCTGTATGGACGTGGGTGTTTTTCCCTTTGCAGCTCTAAATTTGTGACCATTTGTTTTGATACTAGATCATCAGTGCTTCCACCATCAATAATCACATCACAACACTTATCCTCACACTTGCATCTAGTGTGAAGTAGGCTCTTCCTTTGATCTAAGCTCTTCTATTCATTTATCAGGATCCTCTCGACAACTAGGGTTTTTCCTCTCTCAGCATAATTTGAGTGTTCTGACTGAGCTTATTCATTTGCATGAGCAACTCATGCATTACCTTCATTCCTCCTATCTGTCCTTCCTTGACGCTATGGGCATTCATAGGCTCGGTTCCCCTCTTCTCCATAATGGAAACATGTCCCATGAAAACCGCCTCTTCCGAGTCCTTTCCCTCTTCCTCTTCCTCTCTAATCCCTATTATTTTGATCACAGGAATGATTAAAATCATTTTCACTCTGATTTGACTGCTACTTGACTCATCATTCCTTTTCTAATCTTCATTTCGGCCTCCATAAGACCGTCCACCAGATCTTCCACCATGGCCTCTTCCAGCTTTCTTTCTTTCAAACTTCTTGTTCAGCTTCTCTTCCACTCTTAGGGAAAAATGGTACACCTCTTCAATTTTGGTCATTCTAAATAGAATCAACTCATCTTGAATACTTGGCTGTAATCCATAAAGATAACATGCAACCTTTTCCTTCTTAGGTTCTGCATGACCTGTTCTAATGAGGATTTGATAGAATTCTTCTATATACTCCTACACAGATTTTCCCACTTGTTTCAACCCTTGCATTTTTCTTAGCAGATCTAGCTCATAATCAACGGGAATGAACTATCTCTTAAACTTCTCCACCATTTGGTCCCATCTTGTGATTTTCTCCTTTCCTCTTTTATTCCTCTCCAACTAAATCTCCTGCCACCAAATTTTTGCACGTCCCTTTAGTTTGGCCTTCAAAAATTTAACCCGATCTGGGTCTTCGACATCTTCATACTCAAAATATGCTTCTAGATGATTGATCCTATCAATCAGATCCTCTAGGTTAAGATTTACCAAAAATGTGGGAACTTCAAATCTTGGGTCTCTTTCCAATCTTAGAAATGGCCGTCAAAAGCCTATCAAGTTCAAGATCTCTAGGCACTTCTGGTGCTTCCTGGTCACCTTGTCCTTCTTCTTTGAATTCCTCATCACTTTCATCGCTAACCAAAATATTCAAACCTCTGCGTGGATCCTCTTGCAATGCTTGCACTTGTCTCTGGAGGACTCTAAAATGATCTTCTGTCACACCTCCAGCTCTTCCACCACGATTCCTTCGTGGAGGCATTTTTGACTCTTATCACGCGAACCCAAAACCACGATCCTGGTGCAAATTGCCTCATAGTCGGAGATATTTCTACTCACTTAGGATCTCCTACTTTGATACCACTTGATGAAGGGTGCTCCCCTTATTAACACAAACACACAACAAAATCAAGAATAATAAGATTTGCAAAGACATGAAATAGGCTTTCTATTATCCACCGTGAAATGAAATTACAATATTTTGAAATATAACATGCACATTCAGAAATGAAACATGCACAACCACATGGGCATTTTTATTACAATAATCTGCAAGCTAGAGCCACCAGCTGCATAACCCAGAACTGGCCTAGACAACCCTGCGAGCCTTCAATATATAAGCAATTTTAACTGCCCAAGAAGACTCTAGAAATTAAACCCTAAAGTTTGAGGCTGACCATCCCTAAGATATTATTATTCATTTTTATTATATTAGAGTAGGCCCAAACAACTTTGGAACCCAAAAATAAATTTTGAAGAAACTTTAACATTTTCAAGTTCGGGTAACGCAACTTCTAGAGACCATAACTCATCAACTGTTGACCCGATGGGCTTTCGTAACTCCATTTTGGAAATGCCATGAAGTGCTCTACAACGCTTGAATCTCTACTTAGGCCAAGGTTTTGACCCCATTCAGAGCCTCTAAAGCCTTCAAAACTGAGTTTGAAGTTTCTGTACCCTGCTGTCAATACCAAAAATATTCAACATCTACAAAACTAGACTTGATCTAGTAATGAAAATTTACTGGCAGGCTGATACAATCAAAGTGAACCTCCAAGGAAGAAAATAGAACATTCTGAGCTCAAACAAAAAACTTACTAAAAATAGTAACTTTCCAAAAATAGCAACTCTACACAAAATAGCCCTTATTGAAGAGAAACTAGAAAATATTTTTGGGTGATACAAGATTTCTCTTACACCCTGGATGCTCATGCATCAGCAACATAGAAAGGGCCAGGTGAGAAAACCACTTGGAAGAAGTGGACAATGAAGTATCACCAATAGCATCTGGCTAGCCAGATCCACCAGGTGTCGATGGAGCAAGAGTAGTCACGGGCCAACCAGAAGTAGAGCCATGGTGTGGACAAGAAGTTGAGCGAATTATCCATGTGTCACCTCCCCGCTAGAGGAGCGGTGAGGGGCTTGGGACCGTGGGGCCTGAGAGTGGCATGTGGAAGAACTGCGGCCATGGTGATGCCCACGGGATGGAGTTTGGTCCCCAGAGGGAGAATTTTGTGGCACTCTGGAAATTGTACATGGGGCATTACCCCAATGTTGAAGAAAATCCTGAAGGTGGACGACCTCCAGCGCAACTTTATTATCTTGGAATTGGATATGCATAATCACATTATTACATATACAAGCTTTAGTATATATAGAGACATTAATATCTAGAAAGTTGTGTGTGAATAAAACAACATATGTATCCTTCCAAAGTGTGAATAAGATTTTCATCCTGAAAGCATGCCATATCTGCGAGAACTTGAAGGGAAGTCTGGAAGAGTCACCCAAAAAAATCATATGCCAAGAAAAAGGCTCTAACCTGAATGGCCAAAAAAATCATGAACTCATTTCTAATAGTATTGAGCCCTTTTGCAAAACATGAAGATATGGAGAAAAGACTCTGGTTGCCCAAAAAAAAGGAACCTAGGGTTAGGAACTCCCAGATGTCTAAGTCTGAAGCCCAAAGGAAAGCCCTAGAAGAGAATACACTAGACAAAGTGTATAATTTTGGGCTCTGTAGTGGCGCACCAGACAATAAGAAATCTATGTCTCTAGGCTTTCTGAGATGACTGTAGATGCCAGTGCTGGTTGAGAATGGTGACCATTGGAAGATGAAGAACCAGCTAGTGATAAGTCATTTTGGGTTTGTAATTGGAAAGAGGAGTCCAAGGATACCACTTCTAATCCTTCCACCAAGGCTTTCTAGACTAAAGGCCAAGCTTACGAAGAATGTGTGGATGCAACACCAAAACCAAGAGGTTGTAAGTCTATCAATCTAGATGAGATAGATGAAACTGGACCTAAAGGTCTTCCCATGACCTGAGACTCATAGTGGCTTTGGAAAATAGATCCTTAGGCATTCTAATGCCGCGTTTATGAAAAATAGAGCTTGAATACCCTAGATCTTGGAAAGAGGAAGCCCATGGGAATGAGACACTAATGACCACCTGTAATGACCTAAAAGTGTTCACCTAAACCCTAGACCCCTAATCTCAGTCTCATATTAAGAAACCTTAATCTTGATAATTCTAAGTCCTAAACCAAACATGAAATTCATCAATTTCAAGCTAATAGAACTTGAATCCTAGGTCCTAATTAATCATCATACTTGATTAATTAATTAATTTCTAAAAATATAATATATTGGCGAATAAACCTTATGTTAATTATTTAATTGATATTCTAATATATTAAATTTTTTTTTTACTAAATTGTCAATTAAATCGAAAAGGGAATAAATTACTTAATAAAAACAAAATGTGCATTTAAAATCAATTAAATATTTAAAAATGCATATGATGTCATCAATTTCAGTTAACTGATATTGGAAACAAATATCTTTTATTCAGTTAACTTAATCTTATCTATTTATCATTTTGGAAACAAATCTGTTTTATTCAGTTAACTTAATCTTATCTATTTATCATTTTGGAAACAAATCTGTTTTATTCAGTTAACTGAATCTTATCTATTTATCATTTTGGAAACAAATATGTTAACTAAAAATTGATTTTGGAAGTTTCCAAAAGAACTGATTAGCCAGTTCAGTCAACTAACTCTCTCGACCAATCATCATCTTTGCACATGGATTGTGCTTGTTCAATCGAATCTGAGCCACTCCTTTCTTTCAATCTTGACTGTCGATTCAAGAGAGATTTCTATAAAAGAGAACCTCTTTTCCTTCACAAGGATCTCAGTTTTTAGCTATTTTTATTATGCAATTTTTATTTCTTAATATTTCAACCATTTTAGCAAGACTTAGGATATCAAAAAGGAGAAGTGGTTGGTTTTTAAGAAGACCTTAGATTTAGTACATTGTTTTGAGAGGACTTATGATCCTTTGAAATAATTTGAGCCTATGGAGAAGAAGATAGATTCTTTGATGACACTTTTTGAGGAAATAATGTAGGCTATAAATGAGAAGAGGGATAAGTTTTTAAAGTTTGATCTTGACAAAGCCAAGGCTATATTGAGCATATTGGATTTTTCCAAAATGGTTCCACCAGGTGATTATTTATCTCACCAAAAGATAGGGTACAATTTCATTTTTCAAAAGAGTCAAAAGAGTCAAAAGGGTACATATCAAAAGAGTCAAAAGACTCAGGAAGAAGATTCTACATCCAAATGAAAAAGGCCAATGGTTATTTAACTTGAATCACAACCTTCCCCAAAAAGGATCAGAATAGAGGAAGAAGTAAAACATATTGAAAATGTCTACTCACCATCTCAGTCCCCTCTACACATTGATGAATAAGGAGTAGCAGAGAAATTGCTACATATGGAAAACACAGGGAGGATTGCCATCACACATGAGGAAATTCAAGAGGGAATGCCCGAGGCCTCTAAATAAATAACATTAGACCTCACAGTTGCAGATTTTGATGGAAAGGAATTAGATCCAATTACAAAGCAAGCAACCAGTGAATTTCTATCAGATGAAAAATTTATCAAGGCCAGATCATTCATGCAGTTCATATGGAGAAAAAATATTAATAGGTTCAATGATACATGTCAAAAGAGGCATGGAGAACAGTCTGATAAGAATTTGAATGATATTGAGGCTAAAGTAAAGCAGGAGATGTTGGGTGAATTTGAGAAGATTAGTCCTGAAGAAGGAAGATACTTAATCAGAACAACTGGATTCCTTCTTCTCCCTGAGTGGGACATAGAAGATGTAGTAGTGTTTGATGCTATGAGAAAATGAGCCAAATTGGCAAGTGACATGCTAGGAACAACCCAACAAGGTAGCAAGGGTGTTATGTTCAATGAGGACCATGTTGCATTAGTCATGTGGGAGCTGAAGAAGAGAAGAAATGAAGATGTCCCAAATGATTTCTCAGGTATCCTAGTGATAAGAAGTGTAGGAGATACCTCAGGAGTAGAATCATTTGGATTAATACTCAAGGTTCTCCAAGTTGAACGAGTAGGTCTCAAAAAATGAGGCTAAGGAGAAGGAAGAACTAAGGACAAAGATTGAGATATTGTTTCAAGCTTACAATGAGTTGAAGAAATAATCCCTGGAAAAGGACAGGGTTATTGGACACCTAAGGGGACAAAAAAAAATCCAGACATCACCTCAGATGATGATTTCTCAAACTTCAGTCTAGCCTACCTCATCTAGCCCTATTGTAGATTACCCCCCATCCCCTTTCCCTCTTGGTTCCATGTTAGAAATGGAATTGAACTTCGAAAGAAAAAAGTTAGAAGAGGAAAGGGAGAGTTTAAAGAAGATGAAATAACAATTTCAAGAAGAAGCTAAAGATTTGAAAGATGCACAAGGAACATATAAGCAAAAATTTGAGGATTGGGCAAGAAATGCTATTATGCAGTTCACCCAAGCATTAGAACATGCACTAGTTTATGTAAATGGGGAAAATATAGAAACTATCCTAGGGTCTTTCGAGTTAGAAAAGGACACCTTGGACCTTTTGTTTCCCAAATGGATTGAGAGGATCCTAAAGCTGAGGTTTTTAACTTCTTCATCCAAGAAGGAGGAGAATAGTAATGAAAAAATAAAGACCACATACAAACTTGTCAAAACTATGGTGGAGTTTGACATAAAAAGGAATAGAGTCTAATCAAAAGAAATTGTATTGAGAAATGAATACTCTAGAGCTCAGTGTGAGATATGTCCTAGTATCTTAGGGACAAATGGTAAATTGAAAGATAAAGCTAAGTGGATGCATGAGATGAATGATGAATCATCTATAAGGATGAACAACATTTTGAGCCAAGACACTACTATCTTGTTTGTCCAAACTATAGAATTACTTGAAAATGCTAGGGCATATTTTGGATTTTGGAAGAAGGAGGTTTGTCAATTAAGATAGATTCAGATGAGCTGGAGGGTAAGAAGCACGAGATTGTTGGGTTTCCTTGGTCCAATGATGAGGTATTTGAATCCTGGAGGGACAAGTATCCTGCAATTGAACAATGAAATTGAAATGCCTCATCATGTTTCAGTTAATGGAAATGTTCAAGAAAAATTAAAGAGAAAGTGGGCACAAAAGATCATGAGCATAAAGAACAAAGAAGAAAGGCTCCACTTGGAAGAATCAGAATAGTTTTGAAGTAGTTGCAAGAACCATGCGGGCATTTGACAAAAGTACTCCAGAAATCTTGTAACAGTTTGGTTATTGGTTGGTTTTGTATTTTGTTTCTTGTACAAGTCACCTTTTTGTCTCTTATCCAAATGAATCATAGCTTGTTGCAATCCTTCATCTATAAAAGGATTTTCAAGATCATTTGGAAAGGGATGGAAAAAGTTTTTTAAAAGGGATTACATGTAATGTTTCAGTCAGGGATATAGCAGATTAAGTTAGATTGTGTCTTTTGAGAAAATAGTTTTGGGTTTTTGTTATTATTGAAGTGGTTTTGTACTTTGAGAGAAAATGTATACAAGAATATGATTCTATATACTTATTTCAAATATTCCACTTTCAGATATCTCATTTGTGTTCATCTTGTGAGTTATGAATCTTTTGATTAATTGCATGGTATATCTGTGTATGTGTTATTTATCCTTAGTATTGATCTAGGATCAAATCAAATTATGCTTTGGATATGACATAAATTCAGTTAGTGGTATACAAGGATTTTTATAAGAAGTATGAGTTGGACATGTTCAGGTTTATGGAATAGGATCTTTGACAATAGTTAATTATTTGTGTCATTCTTATTCTAAAGATCTTTCCCAATGAATAAGACACTAATCATGGATTATTTTGGTCATACTGATGTATTTTATTAGGTTTGGCTATATTCTACCTTCTTAAATCAACTCCATATCTTGAATTGTTCTGTGAATCTTATGGTTTTGGTTGTTGTTCTTTCCATGATAATTGAAAATAGATGAATGATTGGTTATCATCCCATGTTTTCTTATCATTTTATTCTTTTCAAATCTAGATACCATAGTGAAGCGAAATATGTCAAACTGGATTAGGTACACCCACCTTGGTTTTGCATAACCAAAATTTCAGACAACAGTCTTGTCCCTATAGTTGGTCCAATTGCCTTAGATGTCCCATACTTGGAACTAACCATTCTTTAAGATTTATCTCAGGGTATATTGGTAGTTTTTCAAAGCATGAAACATTTTTAAACACCAACACCATCATGGTCATGATTGTCCTCATCTCCCTAGGAAATATATAATTATTGAGAAGTTGTCATCTCCCAACTTTCACAAGCATCCAAGAACAACCAAATATCAATAATATTCCCAACGAAGAATGGGAAATAAGTCTGAATCATTCATACATAGCCTCTTTGATCTTTCTTAAACTTATGAAATAGCCAAATATGAAGGGACATGTCGTAATATTATAGGTTGATTGACTATCAATAGACACAATATATCATTGCTGAAGATCGTTATGAAGGCTTATATAGATATAGTGAACACTGAACAATCTAACTGTATCATAGTATTGAACAAGTGCATAAAATTGGAAACATCAAAAGACATTCATGATATACAGTTTGGAAAGTTGTTAATTGGGAGTTTGCCTCTTTAGTTATCTCTGGCAGATCTTGTCTATGTTGAGAGATTGCCTTTGGCATCTAGTGACTGCAGTTCTCATATTTTAGATCACTCACTTCATTATTCTGTCAACATATAAGTTGTCAATAGTCAAGCTTGAATATGACTAGAGGGACATTACTTATTCACTCAAGTAAATCATCATTGTGAAACTCTTATCTTTTATCCCCTAACTGAACTACCTAAATCAGAGAAGGCCATTGAGTATCAAGATCATTTTAAGTCATTGCTATCAGATTCAACTGAGACCTATATAGACTAAGTGTAGATATAAGGTCAAGACATCTAGTATGTATTTGATGTAGGAGAATCTTGGGTTCTTTGGAAATCCTAATCAACCAAAAATAAGTTTTTTTTAGTTTAGTAGATTGTTGGAGGCTACTCGGTAAAGTGCTCGGTAACTTCTGTTGCTCAGTTACTTTTTCTATCTTTCTTTACCGATGGGTATCGGTGAATATTGACTGCTTGGTGGTTTCTTTCACTGAGTTGTTTCTATTGCTTGATTACCTTCTTACCGAATTATCCCTGTTGCTCAGTCGGCTTCTTACCAAGTTTTTTATCTTGTTCTGGCCGACTTTTGCATTTAATTTCCATAACAGAATTAATGTGGGATCTCTCATTGGGATGCGTGTGGACCTAAATCTGGGTCTTTTCTATTTCCTATGTTGGATCTTTAGGATCAGAGTGCTTACCTCTTTAGGTGGACTCTTGTATATATTTGGTTTTATATTCCTAGATTAAGGGGAGTTTTCTTGGATAGAAGATTGAGGGTTAGCAGATTCAGATCGTAGGTTTGTGATCTCTAATGTATCAAGGTTATTTTGTAAACATCTAAATGTATATGGCCAAAACTGGGAAAGCCTTACAACCCAGAATTTAATGAGTTTATTGAATTAATATAATTGTCTACTATTTCTTCTCTCCCTTTCTGGGTTTTTGGTTCCGTGTTGTTCTGTAAGTTGGTTTCGATAGATGAGAGTTCCTTGGGCCCCTGTTCTCCAGCCATCCTTGCATCAAGTGGTATCAGAGTGAAGGTTATATTTAGGTTCCTTCTTGTAAGCCCTAAACCTAGGTGGTTGATATTGTTGTGGGGTAGAAAATTGTGATCTAACGTACAATTGCATAGGGTTTCAAGATGGTTCATGGGAGAGGAAATCTAGATCCAGGTCTAGCTGATATGATAAGATAGATGGTTGCAAGATTGGAAGCTGTTGAGATAGCCCAGCGTAGAGGAAGACATCTTGAAGATGTTAGTGATGATGAATTGGAAGAAGTGGAAGGAGAAGATGTGCCTGCACCTCTGATGGATCAGGAAGAAGAGAGATTCATATGAGCATTGACAAGTTTGAATTACACACCTCAGTTTAATCCTCCTTAGTACAATGGAAAGTTGGATTCTGATGAATTGATAGACTGGATAACTAAAATGGAAAAATACTTTGAGTATGAGAATGTATCAGAGGAGAATAATGTAAACATTGCAAGTACAAAGTTGAAAGGTCATGCATCCTTGTGGTGTGAGCATCTGCAATTGGATCAAAAGAAGAAGGGTAAAGAGAAGATTAAGGTATAGGACAAGATGATAAACAAATTGAAAGGAAATTTTTCACCTTGTGATTACCAGATTAACCTAGTAAGGAGAATGCAAAGTTTGAAGCAGAAAGATAGCTCGGTAGAAGATTATACTGAAGAAATTTATAGATTAGATATTAGATCTAGATATATTGAAGATGAAGTGGAAAGAATAGCAAGATATCTGAATGGATTAAGAATTTATATACAAGATGAGATCGGCCTGGTAAAGATGGAGAGCATCAAAGAGGAATACCAGTTTTCCCTAAAAGATGAGGATAAATTGAACAAAATATATGAATAAAGGCAAAGAGGAAGAGGTGGTAGATTCCCTAGAGGCAGAGGTAGATCTCATGGTGAAAATAGAAGATCTGAAGCAGACAAGAGAATTTCAGACACATATCATGACAAAGGAAATATAGAATGGAAAGGTGGAAGTTCATTCCAAGGAACAAGAAACTACCCCTGAGGTGGTTATAACAGAAGAGGGTTCCAAGGAACTTGTTATAATTATGGTGAATAAGGACATAGATCTTTTGAGTGTACACATGCAAGAAAAAAATTTGGTAGTAGCAGAAATGATTTGGTATAAGAAGAGTCACCAAATGAACCTGAGAAAGAAGGAAACATAATGATCAGAAGGATACTTTGGAGTGAGAAAGATAAGCAAGATCCTGTTAGGAAAAGTTTGTTCAAGACTAGATGTAGAGTTCCAGACAAGGTTTGGAAGGTAATTGTTGATAGTGGAAGCTTGAAGAATTTGGCATCTGAGGAAATGGTCACAGAGTCGTAGTTGGAAAGAATGAAGCATTTAAAGCCCTATCAGATTTCATGGATCAAGGATGAGCATACATTAATGGTGAGTGAAAAATGTTTTGGGATTCTGAAAATTGGAAAGTATTATGATAAGGTGTTGTGTGATATTATGCCAATGGATTATTGTCATATTCTATTGGGTAGACCATGGAAATATGATAGACATGCTATACATGATGGAAGAATAAATAGATATACTATTTGGGTTGATGGTAAGAAACAAATCTTGTTACCTTTGGTTGAACAATCTGTTGGTGAGACATCTGTGAAAGTTTGTTTGATGGAAGGTAGACCATTTGTTAAGGATTTGAAAAGATATGATATTTGTTATGCTTTGATTCCTAAAATCCCAAGTAAGAACACAAAAGATGAAATTCCTACAGAGGTTGAGAAATTTCTTACCGAATACAAAGAGTTCATTTTGGATAATGTACCTAATGGTTTGCTACCAATGAGAGATATTAGTAACTATATAGATCTAATTCTTGGAGCTAGTTTACTGAACAAGGCACCACATCGGTTGACACCAACTGAAAATGAAGAACTCAACTAAAAATTTCATGAGTTGTTGGACAAGGGTTTGATTAGATAAAGTTTGACTCCATGTGTAGTACCAGCTGTATTGGCACCTAAGAAGAATGGAGAACGATGAATGTGTACTGATTCAAGATCAATAAATAAGATCATAGTTAATTATAGTTTTCCTATACCAAGGATGGATGATATAATGGATTGTTTGAGTGGAGCAAGATATTTTACCAAAATTTATTTGAAGATTGGATATCATCATATAAGAATTAGAGAAGGTGATGAGTGGAAGACTACTTTCAAGACAAAAGAAGGTTTGTATGAATGGTTGGTTGTGCCCTTTGGTTTAACTAATGCACCGAGTACATTTATGAGGTTAATGAATGAAGTTTTGAAGAAATTCTTGAATAAATGTGTAATTATATACTTGGATGATATTCTAATATTCAGTAAGAGTAGAGAAGATAATTTGAGGCGTATAAGACAAGCATTGCAGAGATTGAAAGAGGAAAAGTTGCTGATAAATCTGAAAAAGTGTTCCTTTGTTAAAGAAGAACTTGTGTATTTAGGTTTTTTGATTTCAGCTGATGGTTTGAAGATGGATCTTGAGAAGGTTGAAGCTATACTTAGTTGGCCTATACCTAAGAATGTTAGTGAGGTAAGATCATGTCATGGATTGTCAATTTTTCACAGGAAGTTTATCAGAAATTTCAATTCTATTTGTAATGCTATGATTGAGACAAAAAGAGCAGACAAAAGGGAATTCAAATGGACACATGGAGACAATAAGAGATTTGAGACTTTGAAATAGAAGTTTGATGAATTACCTAGGTTAGCCTTACTTGATTTCAATAAGGTATTTCAAGTTGAATGTGATGCAAGTGGAAGTGTAATAGGAGCCGCGTTGACCCAAGAAGGTAAACCTGTTGCTTTCTTTAGTGAAAATTTAAATGATTCTATAAGGAAATATTATGTCTATGATCAAGAATTATATGCTATTGTCTAAGCTCTGAAGAAATGGAGACATTTTTTAATGTCGAGTGAGTTTGTGTTGTATACTGATCATAAGGCTTTACAATATTTGGGTAGTCAAAATAAGTTGAATAAGAGACATATGAAGTGGGAAGAGTATTTTCTTAGTTTGATGCTAGGATGGTAGGAAAATAGGGGCCCAAGGCACTCCTAGCTATCCAAACCACCTTGTAGAACAACATGGAAGCAACAACAGAAGAAGGAGAGGAGAAACATCAAATACTAAATCCATTAACTGATCAAACTCAATACATGTTAGGCTGTAAGGCCTTCCCAATTTTGGCCATATACATTCAACTAAATTAAAGAATGAACTTCATACATGTGAGGTCATAGACCTGCCATCCAAATATGCTAACACTTAATCTTCTATTACCAACTGATACCCAAAACTCCTCATACTATTCTCCAAAAATTGCCTCTAATCTAAGAACATAAACCAAATATATATAAGAGTCCACCAAAGAGTTCGACACTCAAATCCAAAAGAAAGAACTAGATTTAGGTCCACACATATCCTAATGAGATACCCCACATTAATTATGCCACGTAAATTAAATGCAGAAGTCAGCCAGATCAGGATAAACAACTCACTGAGAAGATAACCTAGTAATAGAAACAAGTCGATAAGAAGATAACCGAGCAACATAAATGACTCGGTGAAAGAACCCACTAAGCAACCAACATACACAGAGACCCGTTGGTAAAGAAAGATAGAATAAGCAACTGAGAAACAACAATTATTGAGAATTTCACCGAGCAGCCTCCAAACAAGATAAAGAACAAAAGAAAACATATTTTTGGTTGATCATGATTTCCAAAGAACCCAAGATGCTCCTGCATCAGACACCTGGGGTTAAAATAAATGATTCCCCAAATCATGTATCAGGTCCAACCTAAAAAGAATCCAACTTAGATTGAGAAATCTAAGATGAGTCCTCAATCAGTCCATTCTTCCATTTTATTAGGTACTCCATGAATTCTTTTCCACTTGTACTTTTGTGAACTCTTTGTTTCAAAATCTGTTCAACTTCCTCTATCTATTTCTAAGGATAATCACCAGGCACTATCATTTCTTCATGAGATTCATGATATTCATACAAGTTTGAAATATTGAATACAGGTGAGATATCCATGTCATCCGGTAATTCCACTTCATAAGCATTTCCACTCTTATTTCTTCTTAGTATTTTGCAAGGACCAAATTTATTCAACTTAAATTTTTGATAAATTCCAATAGGAAATATGCCTTTCTTCAAATGAAGCATTATAACTCACCAATTTCTAAAGTTTTATGTCTCCTTGATCTATCTGCACTATCCTTGTATTTATGATTACTTTTCTCCAGCTTTTGTTTTACATCCTCATGCAATGTCTTCATGAACTCAACAAAATTTTCTACTTCAACACTCCTTTTCTCTTCATGAGTGATGTATCTCAAGTCTGGTATACTTCTCGGTTGTGTACCATGAAAAATCTCAAAAGGTGTCTTTCCAATACTTATATTTACTGAATTGTTGTATGCAAACTCTGCTTGTGCCAATATCAAATCCCAATTACTTGGTGTGTCTCCCACTAAACATCTCAACAAGTTACCCAAATTTTGGTTTACAACCTCTGTTTGTCCATTGGTCTATGGATGAAATGTAGAACTATACTTCAAATCAGTGTCCAACTTCTTCCAAAGTATTTTCCAAAAAAAGCTAACAAATTTACTATCTAGGTCA
Organism: Thuja plicata; assembly: GCA_018584345.1. NCBI lineage: Eukaryota > Viridiplantae > Streptophyta > Pinopsida > Cupressales > Cupressaceae > Thuja > Thuja plicata. The sequence goes on along the minus strand of MU225820.1, from coordinate 4,153,499 downwards.
GAGATATTACTCCTCAGTAATCCATGCAATCTGAAAATCTCCTTAAAGAAAAAATCTACTATATGTACTGCATATGATTTTTTTCTACGGGGTATGAAATTTTTCATCTTATAAAATCTATCCACAATAACAAATATGGAATCATTACCTCTTGCTGTCCTCGGTAAGCCAAGAACAAAATCCATGCTGATATCACTCCAAGGTTTCTGAGGAATAGTAATTAGTGTATACAAAATAGTATTCTGACTTACTCCTTTTTTCCATTTGAAAAACTCCACCTCTTTTCACAAATTTATGAACATCCTTATACAATTGAGGCCAAAAATACCTTTCCTTAAGCAAACTCAATGTTTTATCAATACCAAAATGTCCAGCCAAACCACTAAGTATGTTTCTCCTTTATCAAATTAGTTCTCATTGATCCTCTTGGTATGCACAATTGAATACTTTTGAACAACATATCTTCCTAAATGAAATAGTATTCATACTTACTTGAATGATTTGGAATAGGTTCTCTTCACACTCTCCACTGCTCATAAAAATCAAGATCACTTTCATACAAATTTTTCATATCATCAAAACCAAGAACTTCAATTCTCATTTCAGCCAACAAAGATCTTCTTCTACTCAATGCATCAGCAACTCAGTTAGAGACTCCACTCTTATGCTTAATCACAAAAGTGAAACTTTGCAAATACTCTACCCATTTCATATGTCTCTGATTCAATTTATTTTGACTACCCAAATATTGTAAAGCCTTATGATCAATATACAACAAAAAATTACTCGACATCAAATAATGTCTCTATTTTTTCATAGCTTGAACAATAGCATAGAATTCTTGATCATAGACATAATATTCCCTTTTAGCATCATTCAACTTTTCACTAAATAAAGCAACAAGTTTACCTTCTTGAGTCAACACAACTCATATTGTACTTCCACTTGCATCACATTCAACTTGAAATACCTTATTGAAATCAGGTAAGGATAACACAAGTAATTCAGATACCTTCTACTTCAAAGTCTCAAAAATTTTATCAGCTCCATGTGTCCATTTGAATTATCTTTTGTCTCCTCTCATTCTCTCAGTCATAGTAGTACAAATAGAATAGAAATTTCTGATAAACTTCTTGTAAAAACTTGCCAATCCATGAAATGATCTTACCTCACTGAAATTATTAGGTATAGGCCAACTAATTATAGTGACAACCTTCTCAGGATCCATCTTCAAACCATTAGCTAAAATCACAAAACCTAAATACACAAGTTCTTCTTTCATGAAGGAACACATTTTTAGATTTATCAGCAACTTTTCCTCTTCCAATCTCTGTAATACTTGTCTTATATGCATCAAATTCTCTTCTATAGTCTTACTAAATATCAGAATATCATACAAGTATACAATCACATATTTATTCAATAATTTCTTCAAAAATTATTTCATTAACCTCATAAATGTACTCGGTGCATTAGTTAAACCAAAAGGCATAACCAACCACTCATTCAAACCTTCTTTCATCTTGAAAGAAGTCTTCCACTCATCACCTTCTCTGATTCTGATATGATGATATCCAGTCTTCAAGTCAATTTTGGTAAAATATCTTTCTCCACTCAAACAATCCATTATATCATCCATCCTTGGTATAGGAAACCTATACTTAATTGTGATCTTGTTGATTTCTCTCTAATCAGTGCACATTCAACATTCTCCATTCTTATTAGGTGCCAATGATGATCATATTTTTCCATTAGTATACAAAGTAAACAATTTTTGAACCGTCAGTAACATGATCACTGGAAGATAGGTTTATAGTGCAACCCAACACAACAGTTCACAAAGGTCACTGAAAATGATAAATTGCAAGTGAACACCAAAACCAGTTTTCACGGACAGACAATTTATAAGTGTAAACCAATGACACATTTTGTAGAGAAAACTGACAGACAACTTAGATACTTCACCGAGAAAAGACTACAGAGAAACCTGAGCACCAGTCTACTGAGAGACTGTTTTATTTTGAGAAATGTGGATCTGAGTTACACGTCAGATAAAACACTTGAGTTTAATAATTAGATTTAAATCTTATCTTTAAAACAATTTCTTGAGGGGCAAGTAAAGCATATGTGATTTGTTTAATCAGTCTAATTGATTGTAAACATGCAAACTAGGAGATCAAGGTCAAGTTGTAAACCTTTGATCATAGAAGTTATCATTGTAAAGCGTGAAACCTATTTAGGTCAATTCATTATATAAATAGATGTGTAATCAATCATAAGAAGTGTGTGATGATGATTATAGCCACATAAGACACCTATGGATCAGACAAAGAGTTTTATGCAGAAGGACAACAAAAGATGAAATCAGTTATCAAGAACAAGATTCAAGGCTACCGAGCAAAAAAAATCTATTAATCGATCACTATAGGTGATACATCATATTATGTACTTAAAGGATCTATATTCAACAATTTAGGATTGCATATCTTCAGGTCAACAAGTATTTTTGACTGCATTCTATCAAGTGTAGCAAATAGAAGAAATCCTTTAAGAAGGTGGATTTAACAATCCTTATGTAAATCTCTTAACCGAGTGCACACTAAACATTGTTGCTAAATATCTTAACCAAGTAGAGCTAACCAGTCTAAAATGTTACTCCTAACAGGGTAAGCTCATCATAAGTGATCAAACTTGTAGCCTTAACTGACACCTTCCATTCTACACATAGTGAATCTTTGTGGGTTTCATCCCCACCGTAGGTTTTACCTTCTAACATGGGGTTTCTGTGTTACCAATTCTTGTGTCATGTGTTATTACATTTCATGAATGTTTACATGCAAATTAAGTTTATAATTTGATATTAAATGCATAAAGATAAGAATAGCATCTATGGTCGGTAATGCAAGGAATTGATTACTAAAGAATTAAAGGTTAATTGATAAAAAGTTTTAAGGGTGCTGATTCACCCCTCCCCTATTAGTACACACCATTACATTATTCCAACAATTGGTATCAGAGCTAGATCTCTTATTTGGAAAAGTTTAAATCACTTGGGAGAAAAGATCACACAATGGAAAGGTATAAGCTAGAAAAGAATATTGAGAATCAAAAGTTGGAGATATAGATCTTCTATGACAAATACAAAGTAGAAAGAATTAAGATGAGAGAGCTAATAGTGGATGAAAGAAAATATATGGCATCTCGCTACAATGAAACAAACTATCATGAAGAAGAGATACCTAATTTGTTTGATTCATCAAGATCTACATCTAGCAATTGATGACATATAACTGATTGAATTTTTGAAGATGTTAAGTTGATCACCGAAATGAAAAAATATAATGGAAGACATTAAATCAGTTAATAGATTGTATTTTCATTGATGTCAACTTGATATAATCTGATTGGTTATATTCAAAGTGTCAAAGACTTTAGAGAATCAAAGAGATAAAAATTATGCTTTCAATAATGCATAATAGATCAACATTTACTAAGTGACTACAAACACCGACGGTTAGTGGAACCCGACAGACAGAGAAACTCGAGAGAAAAGTCACAGTGGTGCCTGAGCAAGAAAATTGACAAGCATTACCGATGAGCAGAATCACAGGCATAACTGACAACTAGCATTATAGTGTTACCTGAAGGAAGGAAAACCCAACGGATAGACAACACTGACGGAGAAGCCTGAGGAGAACTGAAGTGTTGACCGAAGCTAACAAGAGTTAAAACATCGAAAGGAACTAAAGTTTAGAAATGACAAAATACTTAGTTGGCATAGCTAAAGATAGACTTAACTAGTTGTTAAAATTGTTTTCATCGACAAGTTAAAGCCAGAGATAAGTAAAAGATTTAAAGTTGTTTTATCCAATTGTCAAAGAGATTTCTATGAGATAAAACATGAGTAAAGCTTTAAATCAAGATTGGAAAGAATTGTGGATCACGCCAATATCAAGAAAGTCAAGAACCTAGAAATGATGATATCATATCTATAAAGAGACAATCTAATTCATTATGAATCATGGGAGTGAATAGATAAAGATGACGCTGGAGAGAAACTGATGAAGAACAACTTCATATAGTCTCGATCAATCAAGCTGAGGAAATAGCTAAATATCTATGTGGGCACTAAGCAACAGAGCACAACATCATCAAGTAGAAAGAAGTGGAGCAAATGTATTGAAAAGATACATTGATTAGAAAGGTAAAATGAGCTTACAATAGATTTGAAAATCAATAAGTCTAAGTTGTATGTAATTTACTATTTCAATTTAATCATTAGATCAGAAAGTCTCTTAACTAAGCAGGATTTAAAGATCCTTTCTAATTGAGATACATCCCAAGGAGTATCAAAAAGTTTGATCATGAAGATAGCATGAGATTCCAGATAGAATTTGACAAACTACACTAGGTTTGGTCATAGAAGGTAGCATAGAGATGCCCGATATCAAGTGACAAACTATTTTATTTAAATCCTCTAACAAGGTCACACCTAATAGTGTGTTTGTAACCTTTAATAGGGTTGGCTCTTCACCAAGCTCAGTTCAGAAGAGTGAAAATTTTGGGTTACCCATCCCAAGTGGCTTTTCCCTTAACAAGGTTTCCACGTTAAAAATCCATGTGTCAATGTATTTATGAGTCATTACTTTAGTGTTTTGCATTACACATTACTAATCTAGATTGATTGGTATTCTCTAAGCAATTTACTATTTTTTGGTAAATGAAAGACTGCTAATCAGTAAACTAAAAGAATAAGGTTTAAAAGTGAACTCTGACCAATAGTTATTTATTATGATTATTTGTAGGCATTCATCTTATAGAACTGAAGATAACTAGAGGCTTAATATTGTGGTACTAAGTTTTTGGGTTTATTTATTGGAATATTTTTGAGGCCAGTGATTCACCCCCCTCTTAGTTATTCTAAAAATTGGTATTAGAGCTTGTGTGCTTAGAAAGGAAGTTTCACAGCTCAAGCAAAAGGTCACAAGATGAACATACGAGATGTGCCCAAGTTGAATAAATACAACTTTGCATCATAGAAAAGCAGAATAAGACTCCACCTATCAGGTATTGGTAATGGTGTTACTCAACACCTTGATACTAAATATGTGTTTCCTACAGGACCTCACACTCTTGAACAATTGAGAGAAAAGCATGAGCATAATTCCATGATGATAGAGCTTGCTTCCTCACTCTCTGATGCTGAGTTTGAAGATGTAAAAACCTACACCTCTGAAAAGAAAATGTGGGATAAAATGAAGCTCATACATAGAGGAGATGCCAATGTACTAAGAGCTAAGGAAAAAATCCTAAGAGGGAGGTTTGATGACCTAAGGATGAAAGAGGGAGAAAATATCACTCAGTATAGCTACAGAATCAAAGAGGTAGCCAATGCTATCCAAGGAGTTGGAGGTGTACTTGAAGAAGAGACAGTGGTAAGTAAAATCCTAAGAACCTTACTGCCTATATATGGTATTAGAGTATCTGCTATAAAAGAAATGAGAGCAGTTGAAAACAATATTATTACTCTAGATAGTCTGATTGATAGACTGATTTCATTTGAGATGAATAAATTTTATAATAGTGTCTTACTATCTATTGAATCTGCATTCAAATCTTCTTTGAAAATAAGTAAATCAAGTCATAAACACACTATGATAAATGATAGTGAAAGTGATAGTGATGATCAAGATCTTGATGAGATTAAAGCACTAATGGCAAGAATATTGCAGAGAGGCAAAGGTAGATACAAAGGTAAATTACCACTTGTATGTTTTAATTGTAAAGAGGTTGGATACTTTGCCGCAAGATGTCCCAACAGAAGAAAAGATGACAGAAGTAATGATAGATCATATGAGAAGAAGTTTGATAGAGGTGATAATAGAGATTACCGAAGCAACCAAAAATCTGACAGAAGAGATACCCAAGACAACAAGGACAAAGGAAAGAAAGCTTGTTACCTGGCTAAGAACAAAGCTGATGATACTGACACTGAATCTGAAGAAGACATTGAGATGGTATTTGTAGCCATGAAGGATGATTCAGACAAAGAAGAAGAAAGGTATGTAGAGACTACACTCATATCTAAAGTTAGTAAAAATTATGTCTAGATAGTGGCTGCACTCACCACATGACTAGTGATAAAAAAAAGTTTGAAACTTTTGAACACTATAACAAAGGTTTAGTAAGAATGGGTAATGACAAACCTTGTCCATTTGAAGGTAAAGGAACCATAATGTTGATAACCTGATCAAATGTGAAAATGCTTACTCGGTAAAAGGACTAAATTATAATCTGTTAAGTGTTTTACAGCTAAATAACATAGGTCATCGAGTAGCATTTGAAAATAAGAAGGCAAAGATCTTCAATGAATCAGGAAGGTTGATCGAAATTGGTGAACAAACAAAATGTAACCTTTTCTATCTTGATGACATTAAAACCACTTGTTTAATGGATAGAAACGAAGACATATGGTTGTGGCATAAGAAACTATGCCATGTGAATTTTTACAACATGATAAAAATAAGCGATAAAAGGAAAGTAAGAGGCTTACCGAGAATGTCTAAGGCTAAGCATATCATGTGCAAAAATTGTCAAAAAGGTAATATAACAAAGTCTAGTTTCAAGAGTAACACCCATACATCTGATGCAATTCTAGAATTAGTCCATGCTGATTTATGTGGACCCATGAGGACAAAGAGTTACTATGGAGATAAGTATTTCATTCTCTTTGTAGATGATTATTCTAGAATGATGACAGTTATGTTTTTAAAAGATAAATCAGAAGCATTCAAGATGTTTAAATGGTATAAGTCTATGGTAGAAAAGCAAAGTGGTAAGGAATTAAAATGCAAGGTCACGTAGTGGAGGGGAATTTATTTCAGATGAGTTCACTAACTATTGCAATGAGCATGAAATTAAAAGATAGGTCTCTGCACCAAGAACACCATAGCAAAATGGAATTGCTGAGAGGAGAGACAGATCCATTATTGATTGTACAAGAACATTAATGATTGAGAAAAGCATCACTCAAACTTTCTGGAGGGAAGCTGTCATTACTGCTGTCTACACATTGAACATAGTACAATTAAAGAAGGACACAAAGAAGACACCCTATGAGCTATGGTATGGTCACACACCCAATGTAAGTTACTTTAGAATTTTTGGCAGTCAATGTTATATTTTGAAGGATGATAGAAATGGAAAGCTTGACTCCAAAATTGAAGAAGGTATCTTTCTAGGGTATTCAACCAAAATCAAGGCTTATAAATGTCTTAACAAGTCATCTAACAAGATCATTGAAAGTGCAAATGTGAAAATAGATGAATTTGCATAAAAGAATGATAAGAAAAGTAGAAAATATCTAGAGGAATACAATAGGTTTGTTTACACTAAAGAACCTGACACTCTACTCAAGCAACAGTGTGTCACTCCTGAGCAATAGATCATTGCACCTGCGCATCAGGTTACAAATACCGAAAATCAGGAAAATCCTCAAGATGATGTTTCGAGTGATAGAGATCAAAATGAAGGTCAAGATGATGATCATAATAATGAGCATAGAGTTGAACTAAAAATTGCCAAGTATGTTAGAAGACATCATCCACAGAATTAGATCATAGGAGACAAGAAGGCTGGAATGAGAACAAGAAGTAACTCACTAAACACTAGATGTTTAATTTGTGATTTTAAGCCTAAATCTGTTAATACTGTACTTTAAAATGAAGAATGGGTAAGTTATATGAATGAAGAAATAGAACAGATAGAGAAGAAAAATACATGGACACTAGTACCAAGAACATATGACAAATGTCATCAATACCAAATAGATATTCAGAAACAAGCTGAATGAGAATGGAGAAGTCACTAGAAATAAAGCAAGATTAGTATGCAAGGGGTATGCACAAGAATAAGGTATTGATTATGGAGAAACCTTTGCAACCTTTGCCACAATAGGAGTCAGAATCTTACTTGCTTATGCTGCATTCAAAGGATTCAAGGTATACCGGATGGATGTCAAATCTGCATTCCTAAATGGAATACTGGAAGAAGAGGTATACATTGAACAACTAGAAGGGTTTGTTGATCCAGACAAGAGAAACATGGTATGTAGTCTACATAAAGCCTTGTATGGATTGAAAAAAAACCTAGAGACCGGTATGAAAAACTTCACTCCTATCTCATTAGCATTGAATTTATAAGAACAAGTGAAAATAGCAATCCGTACTTAAAATAAGATACCAATGGTAATAGTATGATTGCTAAAATATTTGTTGATGATATCATTTTTGGGGGAAATGAAATGTTATGTAAATCCTTTGCTAATGAAATGAGAAAAGTGTTTGAAATGTCTATGTTTGGGGAGATCAAATTCTTTCTTGGTCTATAGATTCTTCAACAAGATGCAGGCATATATATCCCTCAGTCCAAATACATCAAGGAAGTGCTGAAGATATTTAAGATGGAAGATTCCAAACAACTTAAAATACCCATGGCTACCAAATGTAATCTCACAAAAGAAGACAAATCAAATGAGGTAAATCAAACCTTGTATGGATCAATGATTAAAAAACTAATGTATGTTGTTCATACTAGAATAGATATAGCACATGCAGTTGGAATAGTTGCAAGATTCTCTACTAATCCCAAAGAATCACATATGACTGCTGTCAAGATAATTCTGAGATATCTAAAGAGCACCAAGGACTATGGATTATGGTATAAAAGAGAAGGAAAATTAGAGCTACAAATCTATATAGATGCTGATTGGGATGGAAACATAGATGATCAAAAGAGCACAACTGTAGGAGCATTCTTCATGGGTGACATACTTTTCACATGGATCAGCAAGAAGCAAGGATGCATCTCACAGTCTACTGCAGAAGCATAATATGTGGCTGCTACTGCAAACTACTCAAATATTGTAGGATCAAACAATTACTGGAAGGTATGAATATGAAGATTCTTGAACCAATGATTATCTATTATGATAATACCAGTGCAATAAACATATCAAAGAATCCAGTCATGCATGCTAAGACTAAGCATATAGAAATAAAGTATCATTACATAAGGGAACAAGTGCAAGAAAAAGAAGTGGTACTAGAATATGTTCAATCAAAGGAACAATTAGCTGACATATTCACCAAGCCATTACCAAAAGATACATTTGAGTACCTGAGAAAGAGACTAGGGGTCCAACCCTTGTCTATTGGTCAGTAAGCTGACTAGAAGGTTGCATTAGCCTATACACAATCAGATGATCATTCATGTTGATGCAAGCACAAAGATAGACTACAAAGATACATCTGTACATAGCAAGGTACAAATATACACCGAACACCAGAGTCAATGTATTGCTGATGGATAGGGAAATTCAAGGAGTATACTATAAAAGGGGATGGAAGATGATATGGTAGAATTTTTTGGCATTTTTGTCAAAGGAAGAGATTATCTCATTATCAGAAAATATTATATCATTATCCATGGAGAGAAGTTCCTAAGAATTCAAAGGGAGAGTTAATCATTATCCAAAGGGAGAGATTGATTACATATGAAATATCCATCAAAGGGAGAGAAGTAACAAAGGGAGACAGTACATACTAAGGGAGAGATTGCTGTCAAAGAAAAAAGAGATGTTCAAGGAGAGGAACAATCAAGACGGAGAACATATCAGAAACAAAGATATAAGCTGGTACATCTATCTAGTGAAGGGATTGAAGATTAAAGAACACACTCTGTAAGAAACAAATCTAAGATATTTGAGCTTACCTAGAGCTAAACATTTGTATTAGCTATAATAGGAGAGATTGATGAAATACAATTGATATATTTCAAATTGTATTAGTAATAATATAGTGTGATAATGTAGTATGTTTCCATCAATGCCAAAGGGAGAGATTGATGACATATAACTAATTGAATGTTTGAAGATGTTAAGTTGATTAATGAAATGCAGAAAGATAATGCAAGACATTAAATTAGTTAATGGATTGTATTGTCATTGATGTCAACTTGATATAATTTGATTGGTTATATTCAAAGTGTCAAAGACTTTAGAGAATCAGAGAGATAAAGATTATGCTTTCAATAATGCATAATAGATCATAATTTACTAAGTGACTACAAACACCGACGGTTAGTGGAACCCAACGGACAGAGAAACCAGAGAGAAAAGTCACAGTGATGCCCAAGCAAGAAAAATGACAAGCATTACCGACAAGAAGAATCACAATTATAACCGACGGCTAGAATTATAGTGTTACCTGAAGGACAGACAACCTGATGGATAGACAACACTGACAGAGAAGCTTGAGGAGAACTAAAGTGTTGACCGAAGCTAACAAGAGTTAAAACACCAAAAGGAACTAAAGTTTAGAAATGACAAAATACTTAGCTGTTAGAGCTAAAGATAGACTTAACTAGTTGTTAAAACTATTTTCATTGACAAGTTAAAGCCAGAGATAAGTAAAATATTTAAAGATTTTTTATCCAGTTGCCAAAGAGATTTCTACAAGATAAAATAGGAGTAAAGCTTTAAATCAAGATTGGTGAGAATTGTGGATCATGCCAAGATCAAGAAAGTTAAGAACCTAGAAACGGTGATATCATGTCTGTAAAGAGACAATCTAATTCATTATGAATTAGGGGAGTGATTAGAGAAAGATGATGCTAGAGAGAAACTGATGAAGAAAAATTTCATACAGTCCTGATCAATCAAGCTGAGGAAAGAGCTAAAGATTTCTGTGGACACTGAGCAATAGAGAACAACATCATCGAGCAAAAAGAAGTGGAGCAAATGTATTGAAAAGATACATTGATCAGAAAGGTAAAATGAGCTTACAATAGATCTAAAAATTAGAAAGTCTAAGTTGTATGTGTGAACATATCATTTATTGTTTCAATTTAACCATTGGATCATAAAGTCTCTTAACTGAGTAGGATTTAAAGATCCTATCTAATTGAGATACATCCCAAAGAGTATCAAAAAGTTTGATCATGAAGATAGCATGAGATGCCAGATACCATTTGAAAAACTACACTGGGTTTGGTCATAGAAGGTAGCATAGAGATGTCCGATATCAACTGACAAACTATTCTATTTAAATCCTCTAACAAGGTCACACCTAACAGTGTGTTTGTAACCTTTAACAGGGTTGGCTCTTCACCGAGCTCACTTCAGAAGAGTGAAAATTTTGGGTTATTGGTCCCAAGTGGTTTTTCCCTTAACAGGATTTCCACTTTAAAAATCCACATGTCAATGTGTTTATGAGTCATTACTTTAGTGTTTTGCAATACACATAACTAATCTGGATTGATCAGTATACTCTAAGTAATTTACTATTTTTTCGATAAATGAAAGCCTGCAAATCAGTAAACTAAAAGAATAAGGTTTAAAAGTGAACTCCGAGCTATAGTTATTTATTATGATTAATTTAAAGCATTCATCTTATAGGACTGAAGATAACTAGAGGCTTAATATTGTGGTACTAAGTTTTTGGGTTGATTTATTGGAATATTTTTGAGGCCACTAATTCATCCCCCCTCTCAGTTATTCTAACAGAGTTACATCAGACACATCTGAAGTAAGCATTACAAGTTTGAATGAAATTAATCAATATTTGACAGAACAAGTAAAGATACTGCAAATTGGTCAAGAGACATAGATGGTAAGGATGATTGATTTTATGAATAATGCTAGAAAAACTGAACAAGAAAGAACACTAGCTATTGATGATAGGAGGAAGATCACTGGAAAAATACAAGAAAGAGAGATAGAGATACAAAGACTTACTGAACATCATCATGAGATCACCAATCAAATAGTTCTTATGAGTCATGAGGGAAATTGAGTGAAGATAGAACTCAATGGGAAATTGGAATCTATTGGTGAGCTAAGAGAATAAAATGAGAGACTGAAGCATGAAGTAATGATTCAACAACAACACAATGATATGATCAAGAAAGATGAAGAGAGCACCAAAATAATGGATGATTTTCTGAATGGACAAAGAAAAGTCAACAAAAATACCGGTCTAGGGTATACCGAGCATGGAGAATCATCAAATAAATCTAATAAAAAAGATGTCTACACATATCCAAGACCATGGAATCAGTCATACAATCACTATGGAAATCCAGGCCACACATCAAATGTTTGTAGGAGAAAAGCTAAAGGTATTCCTAAATCCACATCTACATTCATAGGAAATTGTTATAACTGCAAAAAGCATGGACATAAAGCATATGAATGTAAATCTAAGGTAAAAAAATTAAAAAAGGAATCCTAGATGGAAAAATATTGTCCTACTTCAAAAATGCATGGGGACACATCTCTTGAATGTAGGAAGAAGAAAAGGCAAGCATGGAAGCCACAACAACAAGATAATGCCTATCAACCGAGAAGAGTCGGTAACTCATATGCTTGGGATTACAACACATGGGAAAATTGCACAACATGTGCAAGATATGGTTGTTAATCTCTAAGCTCTATTGATGATTAGTGACCAACACTTAGTCATTCAATTAGGTAGTTTTAGTTGGCTATCATTGTGGCTGAGCTAAAACTATGCAAGGCTGAGCAACATTGCCGAGCAGTTTTCAGTTTTATGAGCTGAGTTACATTGCCGAGCCGAGTAGAGACATGGATGTCAAATGCCGAGCAGGATAGTTTTTGTATACTTTTTAGGATTGATACAAACTTCAAGGATTAGTGATCTGGCCGACTCATATAAAAATTTTGGGCCAACTTGTGTATGCATTTAATATTCTTCTACTAAGTTAGTTATGCATTTAATTGTTTTATCCTATGCATGACTCATTGTAAACATTTAATTGTTTTACCATCAAGGAATGGATATTAGATCTTGATCGTTGATTCAGATCTTGCTATCAGATTTGTATAGGTATATTAAATTACTTTGAAACCCTATTTTGTGTGTAAGAGACGACATAATAGTTGTATAAGTGATTGCATTTTGAAGTGAAATGCACTGAGGGTTATTTTGTTCAGAAGTAGAGATCAAGTAGAGTAATAACATAGTGAACAGTAGAGAAGAGAAATATTAGATTATGAGATCATAGAAGGTACTGAAAAGAGGAGATCCGTCATTAGCATTAGAGTGCACATCAAAGGATCAATACTTGAGACATTCTAATCATTGTATCAGGTGAAAATCTCTTGACAGAGTGGTTCTAGTAGACCTTTCTTAAATCTCCTAACATAGTGCTTACTTCATTGTAAGTTTCAAATCCTTTCACAGGGTAGATTGTAATGATCTTAAGCTCTTAACAGGGCAGACCTTTAACAGGGTAGATTACATTTTGTAATCAACATTTGTAACCTTAACAGGTACACTTTATTATTGCAGTAGTGGAGAATTTTGTGGGTGTCATCCCCACCCTAGTTTTACCTATTTGGGTTTCTGGGTTACCAAGTTATTGTATTATGCGTTATTTATTTCATTGCATGATTGCTATCTGAGATTATTGAGATTAATTTAGATTCATATATGTATGGATGTGGATCAAGTTTACTTTAAGTGTTTAATTTTGAAGATCTGATTCACCCCCCCTCTCAGTATCTTGCTTTCCCATTATTGTATTTCCAACAATTGGTATCAGAGCTTAGTTCTCAAAAAGGGTCATAATCAACTTGAGAATACAGATCTTGAGATGGAGATCTACAAGATGGGTAAAGTCATTGAGAATAAAAAGATTGATATTCAGCTTGCACTACAACAACTTGAGACTGCCAGACAAGAATTAAAGAGGTCCTTGACTACAAGAAAAGATTTGGCCAAACTAATGAATGACACTCATTATTAGGAAGAGGACACCACAAATATATTTTAGAATGGAGATTCTACTGAGAGTGATGCAGCAATAATAGATCTATTGGAAAAGAATAGTGCACTATGTGAAGAAGTCAAAAATTTGAAAAAGGAATAAGAAGCCCAATCAATAAGAATGTGTGAAGTTGTTGAACAAAAAAAGAAAGCCAAAGATGACATGGCTATGGTAGAAGAAGACAAAAGAATGATGACTACCAGACTTGATGAAAGAACACATGATGTGCAAACATTGACAGTCAATCAAGTAGACATGGAAAATAAACTACTACTTATGATTCAGGAGATCAATAGGAAAGATCTTGAGAATGTAAATCTTAGATCTGAGAACAGTCAATTGAAAGATGAATTGAGATCTGAGAAAGAACTTAATAACAGAGTGAATGATCTAAGTGCAGCTATGAGCTACTTTGAACAACTGGTGGAAGCATCAAGAAGACCTAAAGATTCTTCTGGATTAGGTTACACTGAACAAAATACAACCACTGAAGATGGAGAATCATCTAAGATAGGTGAAAGAAAGAATGTAAAGTCAAGAAACAAGAAACCTATTTGTCACCACTGTGGAAAACCAGGTCATATAGCAAACATTTGCCGAAGCAAGAATGGTAAGTCCAATCTGAAAACTAACTTTAATGGTTATTGCTTTAACTGTAATAAATTTGGACATCAAGCACATGAATATAATACAAAGGTAAGCAAAACACCTAGACTCAACAGTAATTTTTATAATTGTCACAAATATGGTCATAGAGAAAAATATTACAGATCTAAAGGTAAACAACAATGGACATCAAAGGTACAAGAGAAATCACCAAGAAAAGGCAATACTTACAATTGGGATTACAACACATGGCATAGTTGTCACTACTGTGGTGAGTATAGACATGTTCTAGAAAACTGCATAAGGACACATTTTAGAGGAAAGTCTAAAAGTTGGATGAATAGAAGCCTAGTTTGTCACAGTTGTCTGAAAATTGGACATACAAGGAAAGATCATAAGACTAGAGTAGCTGCACCCATTGTTGAGAAAATTAGAGCATAGATGAACAAGACATGGGTTAAGAAGCCTGAACCATGCAGCAGTGAAGCCAATGAAGCCGGGGTCACCCAATCCAATGGATTAGGTGATCACATCATCTCCAACTAAGTAAAAGAGGTATGTAAGGAACTGTAATTTAAAACTCTTATCTTACATCAGTTCCTAACATGAAATGTACAGAAGTACATATCTGCATATGTTAAGATGCACAAGGACATACTTTGAAGACAAAATGCTGAGATGAGAAAATTGCACTATAGGTGTCAAGCATCAATCATGGACACTAAAGCCAAGTTCTTTAGTGAGTGATGAGTTTTTTTGTCCGAGTAAATTTTATGAAGGCCAAGTTTAGTGAGCCAAGTGGGATGCAAGTTGTGTTAAAGCCAAGGACAACAGTCTTGCACTAACCCAATGGGAAGAACATTCAATGCTCACCTACCTTGACCCTTCAAAGCTTATAAAGGAAGAATAGTCAAATTTTCATTTTTACCTTGAGATTTTTACTATTTATGGAGTGATTGAAGTGATTTGAAGAATTGATCTTAACAGAGTTAGCAACAAAGATTTAATCAGCGTGCCATCAAAAATCTTAAGGTGAACAGTGAACAGTGCAAAGAATTACTTGCCGAGGTACTCTATTTTTCATCTCTCAAACCCTAATTTCAAAGATCATGGCTGCAAGTTCTTCAGCACCAACTAAAAGTATGGAGGTAGAACCAGAACAAATTTAGTTAAAACAGAGTGATGAATGTGAACCTTTCAACTTTTGAGCCGTTCCTGAAAGTGTGATTCAAAGTGATTTAATGGGAGCCCTCTCATCCATTCCACCCAAGGTACTCATGATCCATGATGTTCGATCATGTTATATGGTTAAGATTGGAGAAGTAGGAGATAATGAATTGAGGAAATCCTACAACAAATTATGTGTAAATGGAGTTCTGAAGGTAGAATTAAAACATCTAATCGACAAAGGGTTAACTCATGCCCTAGATTTTCCCCGAGGTTTCAAAGATGAATGGATTAAGGTTATGCTTAGCCGAGTTCATGACATGTGCATGTGGTTGGATAATGGACCAGTCAAGATCACCAGAAGCATGATTCACCAAGTGACTGGATATCTGATAGTGAATGGAAAATGGACCATGAGGGATAATAGCAAAGAGGAAATTACATTGAACACAAGAGCAGTATGGAACAATAGAGGTATGACTATCTCTATAATTACTGACCTATAACTTGACTTTGGAGTAAGGGTAATTGCACACAAATTCTATCAGTCCAGCAGATTGGATAGTGTTCCTTGTACAACAGTTGATCAGGCATGGAAAATTGTCAAGAAGAATCATACATATGATCTTGCCGAGCTGCAGTAGACAAAATTAGCCAAGAACCTTGCATCAATCAAAAAGGCTAAGAGCTCATCATGTAATTTTGGTTCTTTACTAGCATGTATATTTTTCTACATTCAGGATACATTTCCTACACTGGGAAATATTGTTTGAAAAAAGGAAAGACCCATTACAGTTTAGATTAGTGAATGTATAGAGAAACTAGGGAGTAACTTCAATAGCATAATGGGGAGCTATTTTGTAGAGTTCAAGAAGAGAGTGAGATTAAGGACTAGGATTCCTAAGTCACTAGTGGAGAAGCACTATGAGGAAATCTATTTTCTAGTTGATACAGATAATACCTATATCAAGGTAGTGACTCCTAGGATAACATGCTTAGAGCCATTTCCATATGAAATCAATGTTGATGAAGCATCATCTGCCATCACTGCACTCCTCACGGAGGAAATTGACACCACAACAGAGAGATTTGGAAATTTTGATGAAGCTAAGGGTAAAATTTCTAGAAGTTTGAATGAAGGAACTCTAGAGAGGAAAAGAAAGAAGATAGTGAAAAACTTGAAGAAATTGGTTGGCTTAGGTAGTGATGAAGAACCTAAAGATGCACCTCTAGGCCTAACCACTGGACAAGGTGAGGATATATCTATGGAGGAGGAAGTCAGTGCATTAGAAGAGGTTACTAAGAAAGCTAAGGGAAAGAAACCATCAATTGTTATAGTAACCAAGCTGAGCAGAGCCAAACCCAAGGTCACACCTCCTATATAAAATCATCCAAGGACAAGAGCATCTACTGTTACCTCGCCAGTAGAAGTGCAAACAAAAGTGTATGGTAAAAGGAAAGTTGCAGAAAGTGGTTCTGGAAAGGAAGCAAAGGTTGCTCCTAAGGCTAAGCTGAGTAATCCAGGAAAGAGACTGAGAAGGAGATTAAATTTGGGGATAGATAGTGATGAGGAGAAGATGGAAATTGATGAACCCAACAACATACCTAAAGCTCAATTCAAGAAACCATAAAGTATTGATGAGGTATGTGATACTTTGAGGAATTCAGTAGGGTTAGTAGCATTTAAGTTCATTAAGTATGAAAAGTTGAAAACAACAGATAGGCACAAAGTTTAGGAAGTACTCTTGGACATGATGAGTACTTTCAAATTGACTCCTATAGAGATAGGAAATCATGTGCTTGATGAAATTTATGATTTTCTATTGAGAAAATGGGAATTTGCACTTGCCACTGAAAGATAGATTAGGGAAGGAACTCTAGCCAAGATAATACCCGAGTTAACCTCAAAGCAAAGAGTCAAATTCATTAAGGATTATAAGAGTAGGTTTGTTCCTAAAATCAGAGGCTATGCTGTACTGAATAATGATATAGAAGGTGTAGTACAAAAAAGCACAAGGATTTGGAAAGAGATCTTTGGACTGATCGTTCCAAAAGACAAGAAATCTGGTGAAGGGACATCTGAGCAAAAAGAAAAATAAGTTGAAGTGAAGACTACCCCTGAACCATAGATACTTAAAGATCAAATTGCAATAGAATAGGACAAGACCAAAGATGCATTAGATGCAACAAATTCTATTGATATGATTGCAGATATTCCTATGGATTATATAGTTGATGATCCAAGAAATTTGAATGCCGAGGAACAACAAATGCCAAGTGGAAAAGATACTGATTCACCTATTAAGGAAACTGACACTGAAGAAGAAAAGTCCATAGCATCTGATGAGATACTTGAAGTTGTCAATAATCAGAAAAGTAAAGAGAAACAAAAAACAAACGAACAAGAGGTAACTTCACAGAATCCGCCTATTTTAGAAATTGTGAAAATAGTCTTAGATAGTGGAGTAGGGATAAAGGATACTGGTGATAAGCCTAAAGAAGAAGAGGCAGTACAAGTGTTGGTTGATCTACCACACTCTACATCATCCACTCCTATAGGTCCTAAAATTGGTGGTATGCCGAATCCACAGACAGAATTGATAGAATTAAAGGAGGCATTGGATATAGACACTATCAAAGGGAAATATATTATGCTGCCGAGCATAAGTTATCTAGAATTGAAGAAGAAGAAAATCTTGAAGAAGAAGTCTCAGATTTTAGATGTAACACTAGATGAAGTTATTGTGATTCCACAATGGGATCCAAATGAGTTATCTTTTGAACAAATAGGGACTCTTCAAGAGTTACTTAAGAGGAAGAAGAGACAGGAAGAGATGAAGATAGAACAAAAGAAAAAGCAGGTGTTGCATGACATCAAAGACATATTTACAAAGGATTTTGACTTAGAGGATGAAATGCCTCAAGCTCCAATCATTGATCAGTTAGTCACCATTGTACAGAAGGAAATAGATGAGGACATAGACAGCAATGAGAAGCTTCTACAATGGTCCAGGAGAAGATTTGAGAGCAAAGTTCTAGAGAAGATCTCAAAATAAATTTCCACTAGACAGGTTGAACTTTCTGTTCTTGTAGAAACTTTAGAGAAAGTTACAGCAAATGTTTATTCTTTGTATAGGAAATTATGTGATGTTGAATTTTTCACAAAGGATAATCTACAACTTGTTGAGAAGCTATAGTTAGATTTAAGATCAACTGGTACTACTTTAGGTAAAGATACTACTT
>MU225820.1:4108542-4134585 GCA_018584345.1 Thuja plicata | reverse complement strand
ATAATCTACAACTTGTTGAGAAGCTATAGTTAGATTTAAGATCAACTGGTACTACTTTAGGTAAAGATACTACTTCTAGTTCTTTACATCTTAATAAGTTGATAAATGCACAAAGGAGAATAGCCAAGCTTATGGCTAAATATGGTCAAATAAGGGCCAAACTGATAACTATTCATACAAGTCTGTTGCCTCACTTGGAGGTAATACAAAAGGAACTTTCAAAAGCTAAGGAGTTATCACAGAGCAGTACAAATCTATCGAGTGCAGAAAGTTTAGTAAGTCTAGCTGCCGAGCTAGAAATAAAATTGGATGTTATGAAGAGTGCAAAGGAAAGCTAGGATACTACATTTGAATCCACTTTGTAGCTTCATAAACAATTTTTGGATAAGTACAACTTAACCCCACCAGCAATCAGTGACAAAAACAAGGGGGAAGTTAGTAAAGAAGTTGGTAAGGAAGTATGGACGGATATAGAATGATACATCAGTACAGTACAGGTACACTTGTATATAATTTTTGAAGGCATTCTAAACTTTTTTGTATAAGTATATTCCTAGGGGGAGTACTTAGCATACTTAGGCAATATTTTGATGAAATGTATAGAAGTAATGACAAGTTTTTTTGCCACTAATATCAAAGGGGGAGATTGTTAATCTCTAAGCTCTATTGTTGATTAGTTACCAACACTTAGTCATTCAATTAGGTAGTTTTAGTTGGCTAACACTATGGCTGAGCTAAAAATATGCAAGGCCGAGCAACATTGCCGAGCATTTTTCAGTTTGCCGAGCCAAGTTACATTGCCGAGCCTAGTAGAGGCAGGGATGTTAAATGCTGAGCAGGACAGTTTTTGTATACTTGTCAGGATTGATACAAACTTCAAGGATTAGTGATCCAGCCGACTCATATAAGCATTTTGAGATGACTTGTGTATGCATTTAATATTCTTCTACTAAGTTAGTTATGCATTTAATTGTTTTATCCTATGCATGACTCATTGTAAACATTTAATTGTTTTACCATCAAGGAATGGATATTGGGTCTTGATCATTGATCCAGATCTCGCTATCAAATTTCTATAGGTATATTAGATTTCTTCGAAACCCTATTTAGTGTGTAAGAGACAACAGAACAATTGTCTAAGTGACTACATTTTGAAGTGAAATGCACAAAGGGTTATTTTGTTCAGAAGCAGAGATCAAGAAGAGTAATAACATAGTGAACAACAAAGAAGAGAAATATCAGATTATGAGATCATAAAAGGTACTAAAAAGAGGAGATCCTTCATCGGCATTAGAGTGCACATCGAAGGATCAATGCTTGAGACATTCTAATCATTGTATCAGGTGAAAATATCTTGACAGAGTGGTTCTAGTAGACCTTTCTTAAATCTCCTAACAGAGTGCTTACTTCATTGTAAGTTTAAAATCCTTTCACAGGGTAGATTGTAATGATCTTAAGCTCTTAATAGGGAAAACCTTTAACAAGGTATATTAAATTTTGTGATCAACATTTGTAACCTTAACAGGTACACTTTATTATTGTAGTAGTGGAGAATTTTGTGGGTGTCATCCCCACCCCAGTTTTACCTATTTGGGTTTTTGGGTTACCAAGTTATTGTGTTATGCATTATTTATTTCATTGCATGATTTCTATCTGAGATTACTGAGATTACTTTAGATTCATATATGTATGGGTGTGGATCAAGTTTACTTTAAGTGTTTAATTTTGAAAATCTGATTCACCCCCCCTCTCAGTATCTTTCTTTCCCATTATTGTATTTCCAACAATGGTCTTGTAGATGCAAACTACAAGAGGAAATGAATAAGAAGGTCCAGAAGCTAGACTAACCCTAGAATGGCATGCTTACACTATCATAGGGTTAGTCATCTAAGCAAGGACTATAGAGACCGAGTGACAGAGACAAGCACTTTTGCTAATGTCAATACCATTCAAGACATCAGGAAGATGAGAAACAAAATGTGGAGGAAAGCTACAAAAATTGATGATGATGGACCAAGCAATACAATTGGTTATCCAATGGATCTGGTGATATCACCACCCCCACCTAAGCAATACAAGTAAGTATGGAACTACACTATACAAAGATATATTTTAGATCAGTTCCATTATACATTGATAATATGCAAAATTAGCATGAATAAAGATGCACTTTGGTATTACTTGCTATGAATTTGTGAATCCAATCTCATCAGTCAATGCATACCAAGATTCATCGGTGAACATATAAATCTAAGTAGTTAATGTAAACCGAGCATCATCGCTAATCATGTAAAAAGACAATAAATTCCTCGCTATATACCGAGCTCCATCGGTGAACATATAAAAAGTGCAACCAAGTAGACACTTACCCCAAGCATCACATTCTCACCGAGAATGAAGTTATTATGTTCCCCGAGCAACTAAGTCTTTGAACATTGAGAAGTGGGTAAAGCATTTATTACATTAATTAGGGCATTGTCTATAAAAGGGCAACAAAAAAGCTCAATTGTTCACAAAGCGATTAAAAGCGAAGAGCGGAGTGAAGCAGAGTGAAACATAGCAAAGAACAATTACCAGATTGTAGAGGGACTCACCAGAAAATTAATGGTATTTAGATAGATCCACAACATCTACAACAGATCAAGTGAGCAACTAAGACTCATCGAGCTCATAGTTTGTTTAAAGAAAAATCCCTAATTTCCAGAAACAATGGCAACCACATCTCACGTCTCCAAAATCAATAATGCAAAAGATAAAAAGGTTAATATCATCAAGAAATCTACATGTCAAGAGCCTAAGTACAAATTATGTCTCGAGGTTGCTTCACAACCCGATGATGCTGGTGCGTTCTCAAGCATACCAGCTAGGGTTTTTCTAGTCAAGGATGTCTGAGCATATAACTACTGTAAGGTCACAGAGATTTGAGATCTCAAGGTTGATGAAGCTTATAAGAAGATTTACACAGATGGAAACATCAAAGATGAACATAAACACATTGAGGTGAAAGGGATAACAAATGCCCTAATGTTTCTGAAGGAATTAAAGATTGAGTGGATCTAGATAGTTCTTAGCTGAGTACATGACAAAAGATGTGGATGGACAAGCCAAAACCGATCACCAAGGATGTAGTACATGCTGTAACTAATTATCCAGTAACCGACAAGGAAAAATCACTCAAACATCCTACTCACCCCAACTTAGAAAAGATGATAGGTGCAGTATGGGATGGAAGAGGATTGAAGGTAAATTCTATCACCGATCTAGAACTGAAGTTCGGTGTATGTGTATTGGGATACAAGATTTTTAGGATTAGGTAATACTGAGAAGGGGGGTGAATCAGTATTACAACACTTATTAAAAATTTTCAACCAATTAAACATTAACCATATACTTGCAAAAATGAAAAGTACATAAGAAAATAACACAGTACTCGTAACACCATAATTTTTTTGTCGAGGAAACCTGGTCCAAGGGATAACCCCGGTGGGGATGGTACCCACAAGCATGCACTAAAGTATAGTGTCCCTATTAGGAGACCTAGCCCTATTAAGAGCTAAGTATCACATTGTACATTTCCTTGTTAAAGGAATTACAACCCTATTAAAGGTATATAACACCCTGTTAGGGGCCAACTGAGCTTACAACTCTTACAAAGTAATTTTGTTACAAAATGTTCTCAGTAATGAACAAAACAAACATCTCTAATACTTAGATAGTTCATGTCATAGCTCATCAATGATCTCTATCATCCTTTGCTCTATAATTCAAAAATCATCCATCCAATCATCTCACATCCACTAATATCTTTTCTTAACAAAAAAATTCTCCATACATATATCTTATCTCTTAACCAAGTCAGCTCTCTTAACCAAATATTACATAGTCGACTCTCAATACAAAATACATTTAATAAAACAAATATCAAATGAAAATTTTGAAATCTTACATAATCAAAGTTTAGGTTATCAAAAACCATAATCTAACTTTGATTTCCTGGAGTCCATGTCATACTATCTGAATCATCACTTCTGTCCAACTGCTTTGTATCACTGTTCTGCTGCTATTTATTTATCTCCAATTCTCTCTAACTTTCTATAAACTTAACAAAAAAAAATTGATCTTAGGTGGAGGTCACATATACCTCATACTATCTTCCTCTAATCTTTCTTGCCCTAATTTGTCAATCTTGAACTTTGATACCAAAAATACCTCTGTAACTCTGCTTCTGTACTTAGTCGATTTTAGAGTCATCAAAAATCAACTTCATAGGAATCAATCTTTAACCCAGATGTGTTTCCATAAATGAAAACCAAAAGAGAATCTTACCATGAAAAATATATCACTTTCCAACAATCTCTCCCTTTGGCATTGATGGCAACACTTAACAGAAAAATGACTAAGAGTTCCAACAAAACTGTCTCTCCTTCTTTCTCTATTTTGTTTTTCACTTTTTATTTTATTCATTTTCTCCTTCTCTTTATTTATTTTACTCTTATTTTCTTCTCCCATTCATTTTTATTCTCTTCTCCCCCTTTGACAACAATGACAAAGGTGCATACAAAGTAATAAAATCATTGCTTTCTCACCAGTTTCAGAACATCTTGAAAGGAATCTTCCAAGATCTTCACTTCTGTACCCCATGAATTTAGTAATATTTGACTAACATAAATTAGTCCATTCAATGCAAATGATGCAATCTCTACTCATTTCAACTCTATAGGCATAGAGTTAGCCAATGAATCTGCTATCTTCTCCAAGTCTGATAGGTGTGCTTCAATTATGGATAACTTAGGAGTGATTAAAATCTCCAGCAAATTGAATCTAGTCAATACTCTCCCTTTCTCATTATCCAATACATCTAAGTTTTTCCAAAATTCTAGTTACTTCCTTGTCTAATTATATTACAAATTGTGAAGAGGTATCACAACTGTCCATCATACTATTCAAATTTTCCCTTTCCTTGGCAATAATATCTTCAATGTTCTAAACATGCCTAATAGGATTCATGTAGTAACTGAATAATTTCCTTCCATGTCCAATGCAACTCTTAGCACTTGCAGTAGTGATTTTCAAAATTCTCAAGTCCCAAGAGATGGACATGAAAACTTTGGATAAATTCTTCTCAAAGTAGTTCTTCTCTTCCTTCTCCTCTCCAATCTTTATCAAACTCTCATAATAGCTATCAAATTCATCAAGTGTTATTTTGAGGTTTTCAATATCATCTTTGTGTTGGAAAACAATAGGTACTGGAAGCAATTTTTTCACAGTATCAATTGCTCTGGTTATTACTTTAGCCTTTTTGTCACCCTTTTGTTTTGATATCTCCTTGGCTTTAGTGAGTGCAGTAAAAGCCAATTTCACTAGCTCATCTTCATCCATGCAATCAACATCAACATCTTTTGTATTTTCTTTTCTTTCCAACAATGAAATAGATGTGATTACTTCAGTTTTAGTCTCATCTTTATTAGAATAGTCCCAAAGGATAACTGAGAGGGGGGGGGGGGGGGGGGANGGGGGGGTGAATCAGTTATCAACTGATTTAATTCTTTTCTCTTATTAATTATAAAATACCATAAAGTAAATGCACATTTAGATAACACAATAGACAACACCACAATTTGGTTACGGGTAAACCAAATGGTAAAAACCCCGGTGGGAATTAGCACCCACAATGAACTATACTTGTTTATAATAATCCCTGTTAGAAGATCTTACAACCCTATTAGGAGTTGTTCTTTACAATGCAATAAGTATAGTGACTTGGTTAAGGGTTTGAACTTGTTAGGAGTATTTTACAAATAACCCTATTAAGGGTGAGGACTCATTGTCCAAAAGCTCATTGCTTCAATGGTGAAGGCTACAACCTTCTGTAGAACATATATGCACTATATCTGATAATGAACTGTAGAGTAGACCTGTTGTCTTGATCAATTCCAATGTAATGTAATCTTCTACTACTTCTTCACATAGATCCTTGATGAATGAAACATAACTAATATTCTTCTCTGTACTTTTTCTGTATCTTTTCTTATCATTCACACTTAGTGTTCACAAATGAACTACTATAAGTATCTTCCTCAAAGTATAAGGTCACGATGGATGAGGGAAACACTTCACCAACTTCCTTGTCAGCTTAACTAAGCACATAATAAGGATTAAGATCATGCAAAATGAACTGAATAGATGCAACGCTTCACTGAGTCGGCTCCACCAAATTATCTCAAATAGCATGATCCAGATGAAACAAGACAAGAACTCTTAACCAAACATGGTTAAATCATAACTAATCATGAATATAAACACGTGTATCCTAAAGATAGGCCAAACTCAAGAACCAATGCTAATATGTTGGCTTTGTATAGATAAACTTCAGAAACTGTAACTGCCACTAACAAATTTGCGCAACTCAAATGAAACTTCATATCTGAGTCTGCGTGTATGAACAAAGCATCCAAAGAATGTCTAAAACATGAATATATCTACACAAGGCTTAATAGCATCATTATGATAAGTACATACAGAACACTACTGTATATTATATGTTGTCATCGGTGATAAACATACAATAAACTAGCTTCCATAAGTAAATCTCCAACAATCTCCCCCTTTGACATTGATGGCAACATATGATATTAAAAACATCTTTAGCACATGGTGTCCTCTTTCTTTTTACAATCTTCTCAATATCCTCATCAAAGATTCCTCTACATTATTGTAGCTCCTTTGTCTGTGTTTTTAAGTTACATGATTATATACTCCCCCAGAGTATATGATCCCTCTTACTACATACTCCTCCTTTGACATCAATGGAAAAGGGTGCCATAAACAACTAGGCATAGGTACTACTCTAGAAATAGAGTAGTCAACCAATCACCAGTCACCATGGACTGATGTACTTGCTACTTTATCTAATCAGACTCAGGAAAGGGAATTACTCCCAACTTCTCCTTGAGATACTCAAAAGTATCTTTTGATAAAGGCTTTATGAAAATATATGCCAACTATTCTTTAGTGTTCACATAGTCCAATTTTACTTCTTTGTCTGCAAATTTTTCTCTAAGAAAATGGTATTTGATCTCAATGTGTTTTTTCTTTGTGTGCATCATAGGGTTCTTGGACATGTTGATAGTGCTAGTGTTATCACAATGAATGACAATAGGATAATCAACCTGAATACCAAAATCTTTAACCATCTTCTTGATCCAAACCATTGTTGAACAATTCAATGCTACTGCAACATATTTTGCTTTTGCTATTGACTGAGAGATACAATTATTCTTCTTGCTTATCCAAGAAACCAACCTATCTCCAAGAAATACTGCTCCTCCTAAACTACTCTTCCTACCATCAATACAACCTGCCCAATCTGCATCTATATATACATGAAGTTGTACATTCTTTGATTTAGGATACCATAAACCATAGTCTATAGCTCCCTTTAGATATCTAAATATTCTCTTTATTACCATTAGGTGATTCTTCTTGGGTTCAAATGCAAATCTACCAACAATGCCAACTGCATTAGATATATCTAGTCTAGATTGAGTAAGATATATAAGTTTTCCAATCATAGACTTGTACAATGTCTTGTCAATTGTTGTGGAATCATCCTCTTTAGAAAGCTTGCTTCCTATTATCATAGGAGTGCATACTGGCTTACATTCTTCCATCTTGAATGTCTTCAATATTTCCTTCACATATTTGGACTGATTTATGAATATTCCTTTATCTGTCTTCTTTACATTCAATCCCAAAAAATATTTTATAGGTCCAATCATGCTCATTTCAAATTCATTCTGCATTTCTTTTGCAAATTCTTCACTAAGCTTGTCATTACCTCCAAAGATAATGTCATCAACACATATGGAAAAAAGTAATAATCCATCAGGTGTCTCTCTTATGAATAAGTTTCAATCTGCTGCTCCTTTCTTGAATCCAATCTTGGTAAGATAACCATCTAGTCTCTCATACCAATCTCTTGGGGCTTGTTTAAGTCCATAGAGTGATTTCTTTAATCTGCATACCATGTCCAGTTTATCTGATAGATTAAATCCTTCATGTTGTTCTATGTAGACTTCTTCCTTCAAGTCACCATTCAGAAAGTCTGATTTGACATCCATTTGGTATACTTTGAATGTTGCATAGGCCAAGAATAACTTAATGGCTTCTAGTCTACTCATAGGGGAAAATGTGTCTGTGTAAGCTATTCCTTCCATGTATGCATATCCTTTACACACCAGTCTTGCTTTGTTTCTGACCACTGCACCATCTTCATTCATCTTATTCCTGAATACCCACTTTGTTCTAATCACATTTTTGTCACTAGGTCTAGGAACCAATTCCCATGTATCATTTTTGATTATTTGATCTAATTCTTCTTCCATTGCTTTCTGCCAATCAGAATCCTTGCAAGCATCTTCAACACTGAAAGGTTCAATCTATGAAAGTAAACATACCTCTTCATCCACTATTAAATTTTTTTCTTTAGATCTTGTCAAAACACTACTGCTCTGATCTCAAATGATATCATCTTTTGAATGGTATCTAGATGTGAATTTTGGAACTTTTAGTGTGACATCCTCATCTGTAATTAGTGATACTTCTTTTCTTGATTCAGGTTCATTACATGATACATCAATGTAATCAAACATTTCTTCAATAAAAGTGTCTTTATTGCTAGGCTTGGGTTTATCCTCAATCATAGGTGCATATTCATAGTACCTCTCTTGAACCATGAACTTCTCATCAATCTTTACAATGAGTACTTTCAATTATCTTCTTTAATCTCAAACT
The DNA here is from genome assembly GCA_018584345.1 of Thuja plicata. Taxonomy (NCBI): domain Eukaryota; kingdom Viridiplantae; phylum Streptophyta; class Pinopsida; order Cupressales; family Cupressaceae; genus Thuja; species Thuja plicata. The sequence goes on along the minus strand of MU225820.1, from coordinate 4,125,792 downwards.
AAAACATCTATATGCTTTTATTTTAGTAGAGTAACCAAGGAAAATACTGTTGGCAAGTTGACTTCCTGAGGAAGCATGACTTATTTTGTCTTGTCAATCATGGCAACAAAGTCATACTTAAGTTCTATTATGAAAGACAAAATGACTAAGTGTGAAAACAGGGCAGACAGACACATACATAGATCAGAAATGTTAGAGATCACACTAGAGCATGCATGCTTAGGTATATACTCTATGGTGTATATACATGCTAGATCCAGACACAAAGTATGGAACATAAGTACGGAAAAGTTACAGGCAGATTAGTAGACCCGCAGTCCAGGAAATAGAGCATGGAAGCCAACTATAGTTTTGGTCAGCATGAATTAGTTTGAGATGATAAGGCCATGTGCCTTTAGTTATAAGTTTGTAATAATGTAATTCATGTTATAGTAAACGTGGTTGAGTCGACTTGTTTGGAAGCATTGTGTATTTTTGTTTTAGGGCCGACTAGTATTTTTTTTGGGTCGCGCCTTCGGATTTGCATATATAAGTATGTAATGTAAAGATATATAAGAAGTGTCAATTATTGTATAAGAGGAAGTTATAGAGGGATAGTACTATGAATTCAGTACATGATATAGCTCTTTAAGAGAGCAAGAGCATTCACGCATACACAGAACTAATCAGACAATAGTGTCATCACAACAGTTCATTTTGATATAGTGTATATCATCTTTCAGAAGGTTGTAGCCTTCATCTTATTGGGCAGTGAGTCTAGGTAGTGAGCCATATACCTTTAACAGGGTTTTGTAAAAGACTCCTAACAGGGTTAGACCTTTAACCAGGTCATTTTACTTAATTTTTAAAGACTACTTCTAAGAGGGCAAAGGAACTTTAACAGGTTCATTATACCTAGTACAATATTTGTGGGTACTAATCCCCACCAGAGTTTTCCTCTGATCAAGGTTCTCCATAATCATATCATGTGTTATGTGTTCTTGTGTTATGTTTCTTTGGATGCACATTTGATATATGTTTAATTGGCTAAAATATAATTAATAAGATAAACACTGATTCACCCCCCCTCTCAGTGTTTCTAACAAATACCTTCATCACTTCTAGCATCAAACTTACCAACACCTTTATCTCTGTTGATGTAGCACTTGCTGCCAAAGATTTTGAAGTATTTTACTGTAGGTATATTACCAAACCAAAGTTCATAAGTGTCTTATCTGCGCCTGGCCTTAATTGTGTTCTGTTGATATTATAGACTGTTTTATTGACTGCATCTCTCCAATAGGTGTGCGCAACTTTTTCTTCAATCATCATAGTGCGCGCTGTATCAGGTATGATCCTATTCCTTCTTTCTACAATCCCATTCTATTGAGGGGTTATAGGAGCACTCAACTATCTTTTGATCCCATGTTCTTCGTAGTACTCATAAAACTAGTCAAAGGTGAATTCTCCTCCTCTATCTGATCTTAGACATTTTAGTTTTATTCCAGATTCATTCTCGACCTTAGCTTAGAATATTTTGAATTTATCAAAGGCTTCAGACTTCTCCTTTAAGAACGCAACCCACATCATCCTTGAAAAATCATCAACAAACAAAATGAAATACCTTTCTCCGTAGTATGATCTTGTTTGAGTAGGACCACATAAATCTGTATGCACTAGGTCTAATTTATTTTTAGCTGATTCTGCTTGTTTCTAAAAGAGCTCCTTACATGCTTTCCCATAACACATTCCCTGCACATTGTGTCAACTGGTTTTGCAATACTTGGAATGTCTCTAACTTCCTTGACATTCCTTATCTTTACTATACTTTCAAAATTGATATGACAGAGTCTCTTGTGCCATAACCAACTGTCATCCTCTTTTGCAACAAAACAACTTACATCTGAATTGAGCTGAAAAACATTACATTTTGTTTTTGAGCCTGATGCAATCATGTCTCCTTTGTTGTTAATAATGCATTTTTTGTCTTTGAATTCCAAATGATAACCTTTGTCAAGTAGTCCAACACTTAGTAAGTTGTGATGTAATCCATCAACATACATAACATCATCTATCTTGTTCTTTCCATCCAGGGTGATAGATCCTCTGCCTATGATAGGTTTAGGAGTGTTATCTCCAAATCTAACCATACCACCTTTGTACTTGTGTAGATGAACAAATATATCTTTATCACCTGTCATGTGGTGAGAGCATCCACTGTCAATGATCCAATCAGTTTTGATGTCTGCTTTGGAAATTAGGGCCAACTCCTGTGCTTCCTTTTCATTTCAATGTCCATTTCCTCAAGCAATTTTTCCATGTCTTTAGGGGAAACAAATCCAATTTCATCTTCTCCTAAATCTTCATCTATTACACCTTCTTCAACATGGTAGCATTCCTTTTTGTATTTAGGTTTGTAATTAGATCTGAAATTCTTGACTCTTGTGGGAAACTTGCATGCAAAGTGACCAATCTTGTTGCATGAAAAACATTTGAATGGAAGCTGTCCTTCATACTTTCCTTTGCCTTTCTTTTCTCTTTTAGCAATCATGGAAATAATTTCTTCTAGTTCTTCATCAACTTCTTCTTTCTCATTGGAAATGTGTAAATTTTTCTTACCATGTATTGATGCTTTGAAGGCTGTTTTACTTTTGGGTTCAGTCTTTAATCTTGATATCTCAAATGCAGAGATTTTACTTATCAAAGTCTCTCTCTTGAAGTCCTTTGAAAATTGCATGGTTTCATCTAGAATATTGATCTTTCTCTCATAGTCTGCTGTCAATGTATTCATCAGCTTGTCCATTATGTCTTCTTCTGAAATTTCTCCACCATTGTTTCTGATTCCAAAAACTGCTTCATTTATCCTCTTATTGTAGGCTCTGATGTTCTCTTTAGGTAACATCTCAAGATTGTTGTATTTCTTTTTCCATGTCTTCCTGCGCGCATTATTTTCTTGGATATCTCCTTCAAAAATGTCTTCTAAATACTTCCATATTGTGTATGCCTTGTCTACTTTCTTGATCTCAGAGAATTCACTATCAGATAGTGAGCTTATAAGGGCTTCTTTTGCAATTGCGTTAGCTATGAATGCATCCTTTTGTTTACTAGTAGCATCATCTTTTGCAAGGTCTTTTAGAGAGGGAATAACAACTTATTGTGTGGCTATCTCAAAGATCTCAAAACCAACACACTGTAGATGTGTTATCATTTTGTTCTTCCAATCTAGATAATTCTATCCATCAAACTTAGGACTCTCTTTTTTGAAGTATGCCATCTGATCTACCTTAAGCTGTTAGGCTTTCTCTTTAAGGCACTTGGCTCTGATACCAATTGTTAGAATAGTCCCAAAGGATAACTGAGAGGGGGGGAGGGTGAATCAGTTATGAACTAATTTAATTCTTTTCTCTTATTAGTTCTAAAATACCATAAAGTAAATGCACATTCAGATAACACAATAGACAACACCACAATTTGGTTACGGGGAAAACAAATGGTAAAAACCCTGGTGGGGATTAGCACCCACAATGAACTATAATTATTTATAATAATCCCTATTAGAAGATCTTACAACCCTGTTAGGAGTTTTTCTTTACAATGCAATAAGTATAGTGACCTGGTTAAGGGTCTGACCCTGTTAGGAGTCTTTTACAAATAACCCTGTTAAGGGTGAGGACTCACTGTCCAAAAGCTCACTGCTTCAATGGTGAAGGCTACAACCTTCTGTAGAATAGATATGCACTATATCTGATAATGAACTATAGAGTAGACATGCTATCTTGATTAGTTCCTATGTAATGTAATCTTCCATTGCTTCTTCACATAGATCCTTGATGAATGAAACATAATTGATATTCTGCTCTGTACTTTTTCTATCTCTTTTCTTATCATTTACACCTAGCATTCACAAATGAACTACTATAAGTATCTTCCTCAAAGTATAAGGTCATGATGACTAAGGGAAACACTTCACCAACTTCCTTGTCTGCTTAACTAAGAATGCAATGAGGATTAAGATCATGCAACACAAACTGAATAGACATGACGCTTCACTGAGTCAGCTCCACCAAATTATCTCAAACAACACGATCCAGATGAAAAAAGACAAGTGCTCTTAACCAAACATGGTTAAATCATAACTAATCATGAATATAAACACGTGTATCCTAAATATAGGTTAAACTCAAGAACCAATGCTAATATGTCAGCTCTGTATAGATAAACTTTAGAAACTGTAACTGCCACTAATAGATTCACACAACTCAACTGAAACTTCATATTTGAGTTTACGTGTATGAACAAAGCATCCAAAGAATGTCTAAAACATGAATATAACTATTCAAGGATTAATATAATCATTCTGATAAGTACATACAGAACACTATTGTATATTATATGTTGTCATCAATGACAAACATACAATCAACTAGCTGCCATAAGTAAATCTCCAACAATATTTTTCTTGTTCTTTCTATCCTTCTCCTGCATTGTTTCACTTTGTTCTTTCTTATGCTCTTATTCCTCTTTCTACTCTATTTCCTCAGCAATTGTGTTGTCCATACTTTCTACAAATTGGTCCTTCTCATCATTAGAGGTGTCAAGTGTTATAGATACACCAAAAACATAGAAATCTGGTTATGTGTTAACTTCTCTCTTCTCAGTACTTGCCTCGGCTATCTTTGAACTCTCTCCCATTCCTAAGTTTGTAGGAAAAGTGGTTTTAGGAATTGGAGTCTCCTCAGGAGTAGGATTCATCAATATTTTCTCCAATGCTTTTCAAGTCTCCTCAATGATTTCATCATATCTTCTTGCCATGATTTTTAGTAGTCTGGATTTGGTTCTCAGCAAAGCTTTCAATTCTTTAAGTATTCTATCCCTTTCTTGTAAAGATATCACAGGTAGCATGTTGTCAATTTCATGATTTATGATTGTTTTGTCTTCAATCTGTGCTAACTATTTCCTTATCTCCAATCTCCCATATAGATCTTCAGGTACACTTCCTTCAATTTCCAATAGTGTCTTCTTGAAAACAAGTAGATTATAAACCACAATATCTTAAATCTTAAGTTTGTCTACTTCACCATACCTTTCATAGTATTTATTTATTGAAAGTAGCTTCCCCTGCTCTATAGATCTCTTCTCTATCATACTCATGTTTGGCTTCCATAAGTGTTTCTCATTTTCAATATTCTTCGCTTCTCTTAAAATTCTTGGTTCCATAGTTGATGTCTTCCTGCTAGATCTGGTGTTTACTCTAGGAGTAATCTTCTCATCTTGCGATGTATGCTATGATGGAGGAGGTGGACTGTCTACCATCACTACTTCAGTAGTGGGAAGGGCTACAATACTAGCACTTGCCAATCCAGAAGATTGCTCATCCATTTTCCTTTTCACTTCTTTTAACTCTTTTTCTGTTAGTCATGCATTTACACCACATTCATGCACAAGGTTATCAATTTTCCTTTTCCTTAGACCTCTAGTATATTCCTCTCTTACCTTAGCTAATTTCTCTTCATAGGTTCCCCATCTCTCTTCTGATGTTTCAATCTTAGATGCAAGAACATGTTCAACTTGCATAGTAAGTACCTCTGAACTCACCTCATATCCCATAGGATAACACCATTTATTCCTTGGTGTGACTGCCTCAAAGCATACACAATCAATTTCAACCATGAAATAGATTGTATCTTTTCACTTCTCAACCATGTCATCAAATATCCTATATCTATTTTTCATCTGTCTTTGAAGGATTTTGATCATTCCAAATAATTCACCATCAACCCATGTTCTGTTCTATCTTCTATAACTCTGTGTGATCTGAATACCAGTAGGTATCCCTGATTTCCAACCATTGCGGTGCATACCTATAAATTTTTTTTCAATGTGAATAAACATATGTACCAATAGTGACCCAAATATGAAGGTATTCCTTCTTTTTTTCTTTACCAATTTCACATTTTCAAGAAATTGTTGCGCCAATACTTTGCATAGGTTATATTTTACATTTTCTTTTACCATTCTCCATGCCATCATGATAAATCTTGCAGATACCAAATTAGGTCTACTACTATAGTATAGTTTATATCAAATTATCACAGCAATAAGTCTCACATCTTGCTGAAAGATGTCATTCACAGTCATTGCTCGCCTGTCCCATTTAGAGTGTGTTAGGGTTTCAACTTGTTTCTTCACATTGTTTTCTACGACATGAACAATTAAAGTGTTTTCCAATCCATTAATCTCATGAATTAAATCACTGCAAATATTCACAGGCTTCTCGCCTATCCAAATGAATTGATCATGTACTCTGCTCAATAATATCTTGAATCATTCTTCTTCGTTGAATTCACACAAATCCAGAATTTTCATAATACTGAACTGATCAATGTGTTTGTACTCATCTTTTGTAATTCATTTATCATTCATATGCTCCATCTCAGTAGATATCTCATCAATTCCCAATATATCATACTTACAATGAATGTAAGCCCTAATATCTTCTACATGTAAAACTCCGTAGGATGTTCGAGAAAATGCTCCTTCAGGATCTTCTTCACAAGAATTGAATGGGTGTTTCTTAAAATTATACCTAGGTCAATCTAAAACATCATAAATAATAGGTGCATCCATAGCTAGATGATGTAAATACCTCTTTCACGCTAAATTCTTAATTTTCTGCTTCAATCAATCACACAAGGAAAATGTAGGATAATATGAATCTCTCTGCTCTCTAATCTCCTTAGGTTTCTCTTCATCAAATGGTAAGGAAATAGGTCTTGATATGGTGCTTTATACAATGTGAAGTTATAAAAGTTCACTTTACTCAATACTGTCTAGTCCGCTATAGATCTCGCGATCAAAATATATGCATCAGCTAATGTTGCGCTCTTAACTGTATACTCCAAGATGCTGGCCATGCTCATACCAAAGTTTGTATGAGCTCAATCAACAAGTTTTGGGGTGGGATATATTCTGATGTCTTTATCCAATGCTCCCCTAAGGCCATGATCAACCAATTAGGTTGATTCTTCTTTATTACCATCAAGCAAAGATCCACTAGCATCTACTATCTCTCCCTGAACTAATGTCTCACTTGTTTCTTTGATCTTCCATATCTTACCACTGATGTTATCTTCTTCTTTCTTAAAACAATTGTCAATTTCATTCTTCAAATCTGCAACACTCTTACCAATATCATTTCCATTCTTTTGTGTATTTATAGGAGGTGGTATTCTTCTACTGTTTTCTCCATTATACCTGCAAAAATTTGATATATGACCTAGATTATTGCACTTGTAACATATAGGAGGTCTTTTTTCCTGATTTAATTTTAGCTTATAGTACTTCACAATGTGTCTGATGTTATTGCATTTTCAGCATGTAGGTTTCACTGTAGGTTCTCTTCCATTGTCTTGTCTATATCCAGATTTATTAGGTTTCTTGCATTCTTCTTTCTTGTGCCCATATCCATTACAATTAAAAAGATAGCTAGAAAAGGAATTAAAAGGGGAATTACCTCTGTAGTCTCTTTTCATGTATCCAAACTTGTTACATCCAAAGCATCTACCTCTGAAAGGTCTTATCTTCTCTCCAGGTTCTTTAATAATAGGTTTTTCAGCATCAATCTTTGCATCATTTTTATCTTCCTGATTCTTTGAGCATTCAACTTAATTGAAGCCAATACCGGTCATATCACCTTTAGGTTTTTGTCTGTCTCTTTTTTCATCGATCAAATCACTGCTGGTGTGAAGTTTCTCAATGTGTTTCTTTGCCTCAACAAGTTCACCTTTTATAATCTGATTGTATTTCTCAAGTTATAGATACTTGTTCTTGTAGTTTTTAGCCTCATTCTTCATTTGTTCTAATGTACTATTCAAGGTTTCTTCAATCTTCTTCTTATCATCCTTTTGTAACAGTATCTCTTTAGTCATAGCTTTATTCTCAAATTTCAGAGTTTCATTTTCTTCTTCAAGCTTCTTCATCTGATCTGAATTGTCTTTGTCTGAATCTTCTTTTATTTGAACCACAAGAACCTATCTCTAACTTCTGGAAATTTCAAGCTATTCTCTAAGTTTCTTTATAAATTTCTTAGCTCTTCATATTTTGAATCTCAATTCTCCATTCTCTGCTTTTTCTTTGTCAAGATCTTCAAGTGCAGCATCAAAGTTTTCTTGCAAACACTCCAAATCCATTATGATCTCCCTTAATATTTTAGGCTCTCTCCAAGGGCCAAAAGATCTGATACCAATTTTTAGGATTAGGTAATACTAAGAGGGGGGTGAATCAGTATTACAACACTTATTAAAAATTTTCAACCAATTAAACATTAACTATATACTTGTAGAAATGAAAAGTACATAAGAAAATAAAACAATACTCATAACACCATAATTTTGTTGTCAAGGAAACCCTGGCCAAGGGAAAACCCCAGTGGGGATGGTACCCATAAGCATGCATTAAAGTATAGTGTCCCTATTAGGAGACCTAGCCCTATTAGGAGATGAATATTACATATTACATTTCCTTGTTAAAGGAATTACAACCCTATTAAAGGTATACAACACCTTGTGAGGGGCCAACTGAGCTTACAACTATTACAAAGTAATTTTGTTACAAAATGTTCTCAGTAATGAACAAAACAAGCATATCTAATGCTTAGATAGTTCCTGTCATATCTAATCAACGATATTTTTCATCCTCTGCTCTGCAATTCACATATCATCCATTCAATCATCTCATAGCCAATGATATCTTCGCTTAAAAAAAAATTTCTCCATATATATATATATATATATCTTATCTCTTAACCAAGTCGGCTCTCTGAACCAAATATTACATAGTCCACTCTCAATACAAAATACATTTAATAAAAAAAATATCAAATACAAAGTCGGCACTCTTACATATTCAAAGTATAGGTTATCAACAATCATAATCCAACTTCAATTGCTTGGAGTCCATGTCATACTCTCTGAATCATCACTTCTATCCAACTGCTCTATATCACTATTCTGCTACTATCTTTCTGTCTCCAATTCTCTCCAACTTGCTGTAAACTTAACAAAAAAAAAAATTGAGCTTAGGTGGAGGTCATATATACCTCATAATATCTTACTCTAAGCTTGCTTTCCCTAATTCATCGATCTTGATCTTTGATACCCAAAATACCTCTGTAACTCTGCTTCTATACTTAGTCAATTTTAGAGTCATCAAAGATCAACTTCATAGGAATCAATCTTTAACCCAGATGTGTTTCCATAAATGACAACCAAAATTGAATCTTACCATGATAGCCAGTTAAAAAACATAGCATGCGGAGAAGTTGGTACCACCCATAAGATTGTGAAGAAGGGCCTTCAACTAGATCTATCCGAGCTTCTATTGAAGCAACTAGAGGAGAACTTGAGGACCATTAGATTAGAAAAATATAATTCATGTAAGTTTGGTTCACTTATCATGTGTATATTCTTCTACTTTCAAGATTTTTTCCCATCTTTTGGTAATGTCAATTGGGACACTACCTGACCAGTGACAATTCAAATTAGTGAATTTATTAAGTCACTAGGGGAGATCTTTAAATCAGTCATGGATGAATATTTCACCAGATTCAAGGACATAATGGATAATGGAGAAAAGGATGAGGATACTAGAACAACTGGTGGAACAATATAAAGATGATATTTGTTTCATGATGGACACCAATACAACTTTGATAAAACTAGTTGTACCAAGGACAACATGTTTAGCACCACTTGACTATGAGATAAACATAGATCAGGCCACAAATGCTATTGAAGAATTATTGAATGAACCACTAGAAAAATCATTACAAAGATTTGGAACCTATGAAGAAGCTAAGGCCAAAATCAAAACATGCTTATTTGTTAAAAATATAGACAGAAAGAAGACCAAAATGGTAAATACACTTGAGAAGATGTTGTCGGTTAATGAAGAAGAAAAAAAATAAAAAGATGACACCGAGGGACAGTCGCCCATCAGTGAAGGTGAAAAATGGAGTGATTCTGAATCAACAGATTCTGATGCAACACCCCAAAGAAACCAAGGACAACTGCTGCATCAAGGACAAGGAGTCAAACTACAAAAATAAAAAACTCACCACCGGTCAAGAAAGGACAAGTGAGGACTTATAAAAGAAAGACTCAAACTGAGAAAACATCAGAACCAAAGAGAATAAGGAGATTAATCCAAAGAAAGGAAGATAAAGATGAAACTAGAGTGAACAAGCACTCCAACATGTAAAGAATAAATTTTCTAAGAGAATTGATGAGATTGTTGCATCAATTGCCAACACAGGTGGCATATCACATGCTAAGGTTAGACAATGGCTAACCTTATCTAGACAATTTTATAAGATGATGACACAATAACTTCTAGACATGTTGTCAGCAAGGTGGACATATGCACTGAATAGTGAAAGATAAATAAGGGAAAGATCCCTCATTTCAATTATGCCACCCAAGTCAAAGATGAAATAAATTGATGAAATGATGAAGAAGCATTCAAAGAAGTTCTCAGCAAAATTGAGAGCCTACAAAGTAATACAAGGAAGCTTAATAGAGCTTGAAAAAGAAAGTGATGATACTTGGAGAGGAATACTCAATCCACCTAAGGAGGATACAAGCCCCAAAAAAGTATTAGCACTTACCGAGACTCCTCACAATGAAGAGAAAGAGGCTAAACCAAGTCCGGAGCACATTCTTATAAATGACACCGAGGATGTCAATCTAGTTAATCTGACAACATAGGAAAACAAGGACATGGATGACATACCAAAAATTTTGCAATCATTAGGTGATAAAAAAGATGAAACAATCAAGGATACAACTATCATAGATATCACTAAAAGTGATCCTACTGATGAGGTAAAGACAGATGAAGATGTTAATGTTACAACTGAGAAAACCAAGTAACAAGACACATCAATAGATGCTGCATAGATTAATATACCAAGACAAATGCCATTATTGATACAAGCTATCAATATCATCTCAGAAAAGGAGAAGTCACCTGATCATGATGCAAGCATACCCAAGGATAAGGGCGATGAGGAGAAGAAAAACACAAATGATGAACAAAAAGGTACAAGTGAAGAAGAAAAATAAGGTGATTCCAAGGATATCGAGGAAGATAAAGATGTATAAAAAGATAAGGTTGATGTAGAGATGTCTACAACCAATCGACAAGTAGACACCGAGAAACAAGATAAAAGTACCACACCTCAAAAGCCTTCACCAAGTACATCAGACCAAGCAAAGGAACTTGCTATGGTACTAAAAACAAGTACTTCCACTACTCTTTCTAAGAATAAGAAGAAAAAGAATAAAAATCCAATCACCCTAGATGAGATAATAGAAATACCTTCCTGTGATCCAAGAAAATTGGATCTAGAGTCACTTACAAAGTATACAAAACTTTGTAAAAAGAAAGCTATACAAGATAAGCTCAAAAAGGAGCACAAGGACACACAGGTACTAGAAACTACAAAGGATATACTATTATATATTGTACATGACATTGAAATTGATCAAAGTTCCCCAATACTTGATCAATTAGTAGTTCTTATCGACGCCATCACATCATAGAATATAGATGCAGAGAAGGCAATAGAAGAACGTGTAGAGAAGAAGTGCCAATACAAATTCACAGAGAAAATAAACCAAGAAGTTACAGCGAACAAGGTAAAGCTATCTGAACTAGTCAATGCATTGGAACCAATTATTTTAGAAGTTATAATCTTAGTTCAAAATTTATGCACCACAGAGAAATTCAGTAAGGATAGTAGTGAAAAGATTGCAAAGATAGATGCAAATCTTAATGCTAGTGCACAAGGTCTCACAACCAATAACAATGCATTCAAGTTGCATTATGAAAATCTTATGGAAGAAAAAAGGTTGATACTTGAGATTCAAGAGGTAGAATCCAAATTTAGAGATGAGCTAACCGAGCTCTAGGCTCTACTTCTACCAAATCTCACATTACTGCAACAACATATGACTTCGATAAGAACATTGATTGCCACACCGGAAATTTCTGTAACAAAAAGTATATATGATATGCATGCAAGAATAACCTTGGAAATCATGACCTTTGACCACCTAAAAGAAAAATGGGAGAATAAAATGGAGGACATTCACAAATCCCATTCCCACATTTTTGACAAATTTTAAGTATTACACCTTTGTCATTATTATAAAAAGGGGGAATTGATATGATAAAAGGGGAAATGATTTGGTCTGATGAAAGGGGAAAATATATGTATAAAGGCAAGTGTATATACATGTACATATACTATACTAAGGCATGTACATAGGGGGATTCATATTGACAATATAAACACATGGTGTATATACAAAACATTTTAGTTTTGCACATATCAGTTTTTGATACTAATGTCAAAGGGGGAGATTGATGATCATATTTTTCCATTAGTATAAAAATGACACAAGGTAAGTAAGGTAATGGGGCCTAGGGAACTCCCAACCACCTGAATACCTTGCAAAACCAATGTGGAAGTCAAACAACGCAGTGAGAGAAGAAAACACATAGATCCTTTTATCATTAATTGATCAAACTCATTACATGTCAGGCTATAAGGCCTTCCCAGTTTTGGCTAGATATTCAATGAATTAAAATATGAATCTCATACATGCGATGTCATAGACCTTCTTATAGATAATCCAAATCTTATTCTAGCACTGCTACTACTAAACTAAACTCCTTAAACTAAGAACATAGAAGAAAATATATACAAGAGACCAAGAAGAGAGAGGTCAGTGCTCAAATCCATCAAAGAGACCACTATTTAGGTCCAAATAGATCCCAAACCAATTAAGCCATCAAAATTAACTAAAAAATTCAGCCAAAGATCCAACTCCCAAAATAAGCATCTCGGGAAAAGCATACTTGAGAAACAGGAACCAAAACCCGAGCGTTAGAAGAGAAACCCAAGTAACATAAAACCTGTCAGTAAAGCATGACTGAGAAAAATAAAACAAGCATGCCCAAGAGATAAAAACTGAGTGGCAAAGACAAGTGTGCCTAAGAGGCAGAACCCGAGCAACAGAGAACAAACTAAAGAACTATAAGGAATCATCTTTTTGGTTGTGCTGGATTGCTAATGACCCAAGATGCTCCTGCATCAGACACCTGGGGTTACAAGAAATGATTCCCCAAATCATGTATCAGGTCCAACTTGAAATGAATCTAACTTATATTGAGAAATCCAAGATGAGTCCTCAATCAGTCTGTTCTTCCACTTTACCAGATACTCCATGTATTATTTTCCTCTTGTGCTTCTGCCAATTCTTTATTTCACGATCTTCTCAACTTCCTCTATATATTTATTTGGATAATCACTTAGTACAGTCACTTCTTCATTAGGTTCATGATATTCATACAAGTCTAAAATATTAAATATAGATGATATATCCATGTCATCAGGTAATTCAACTTCATAAGTATTTTAACTATCAAATCTTCTCAGTATTTAGCAAGGATCAAATTTCTTCATCTTCATGTTACCATATGTTCCAATAGAAAATATTCCCTTCTTCAAATGAACCATTACAACATCACCAAATTCAAATGTTTATGTCTTCTTGATTTGTCTACACTATCTTTGTAATTTTGATTACTTTTCTCCAGCTTCTGTTTTACATCATCATGCAATGTCTTCATAAATTTTGTAAATTCTTCTACTTCAACACTTCTTTTCTCTTCTCCAACAATATATCTCAAATATGATATACCTCTTGGTTGTGTGCCATGAACAATCTCAAAAGGTGTTTTTCTAGTACTTCTATTCACTAAACTATTGTATGAAAATTCTTCTTGTGCCAACATCAAATCCTAATTAATTGGTGTCTCTCCAACTAAAAATCTCAATAAGTTACCCAAAATTTGGTTTACAACCTCTATTTGTCCATCAATATGTGGATGAAATGTAGAACTAAATTTCAACTCAGTATCCAACTTCTTCCAAAGTGTTCTCCAAAAATAGCTAACAAACTTACTATCTCGATCAGAGATGATACTCATCGGTAATCCATGCAATCTGATAATTTGTTTAAAGAAAAGATCTGCTATATGTACTGCATCTGATGTTTTCCTACATGGTATAAAATTTTTCATCTTAGAGAATATATCTAAAACAACAAATATGGAATCATTACCTCTTGTTGTCTTCGGTAAGCCAAGAACAAAATACATGCTGATATCACTCCAAGGTTTCTTAGGAACAAAAATTGATGTGTACAATCTAGTATTCTGATTTACTCCTTTTGCAACTTGACAAACTCCACAGCTTTTCACAAAATCTTGAACATACTTATACAACTGAGGCAAAAAATACCTCTCCTTCAGAAAACTCAATGGTTTATCAATACCAAAATGTCTAGCCAATCCACTACTATGTTTCTCCTTTATCAAATTAGTCCTCATTGATCTTCTCAGTATACATAACTAAATACTTTTGAACAACATATCTTCCTGACTGAAATAATCTTCATACTTACTTTATTGATTTGAATCAGGTTCTCTGCACACTTCCCACTACTCTAAAAAATAAGGATCCCTTTCATACAAATGCTTCATATCATTCAAACCAAGAACTTCAATTCTCATTTCAGTCAACAAAGATCTTATTCTACTCAACGCATCGGCAAATCTGTTAGAAACTCCACTCTTATGCTTAATCACAAATGTAAAACTCTGTAAATACTCTACCCATTTCATATGTCTCCGATTTAACTTATTTTGACTACCCAAATATTGTAAAGCCTTATGATCAGTATACAACACAAATTCATTTTGCATCAAGTAATGTCTCCATTTCTTCATAGCTTGAACAATAGCATAGAATTATTGATTATAGGAAAAGTATTTCCTCTTAGCATCATTCAACTTCCCACTAAAGAAAGCAACATGTTTACCTTCTTGAGTCAACACAACTCCAATTGCACTTCCACTTGCATCACATTCAACTTGAAGTACCTTATTGAAATTAGGTAATTCTAACATAGGTAATTCAGTAAATTTCAACTTCAAAGTCTCAAAACTCTTATTAGCTCCATGTGTCCATTTGAATTCTCTTTTGTCTCCTCTCATTGTTTCAGTCGTAGCATTACAAATAGAACTGAAATTTATGATAAACTTCCTGTAAAAACTTTCCAATGCATAAATGATCTTACCTTAGTGACATTCTCAGGTGTAGGCCAATTCAATATAGCTTCAACCTTCTTAGGATCCATTTTCAAACCATCATTTGAAATCACAAAACCCAAATACACAAGATCTTCTTTCATGAAGGGACATTTCTTAAGATTTATCAGCAACTTTTCTTCTTTCAATTTCTGCAACACTTTCCTTATATCCATCAAATTCTCTTCTCTAGTCTTACTGAATATCAAAATATCATCCAAGTATACAATCACACATTTATTCAAGAATTTCTTCAAAAATTCATTCATTAACCTCATAAAAGTACTCAGTGCATTAGTTAAACCAAAAGGAATAGCCAACCACTCATATAAACCTTCCTTTATCTGGAAAGCAGTCTTCCATTCATCACCTTCTCTGTGTATGATCTGATCATATCCATTCTTCAAATCAATTTTGGTAAAATATCTTGTTCCACTAAAAAAATCCATTATATCATCCATTCTCAGTATAGAAAACCTATACTTCACTGTGATCTTGTTGATTTCTCTGGAATCAATACACATTCTCTATTCTCCATTCTTATTAGGTGCCAAAACAATAGGTACTATACAAGTACTCAAACTCTCTCAGATCAAACCTTTGTTCAACAATTCATGAACTTGTCAGTTAAGCTCTTCATTCTCGATCAGTGTTAACCGATGTGGTGCTTTATTTGGTAAAATAGCTCTAGGAATCAGATCCATACAATGAGTGATATCTCTCATTGGTGGAAAAACATCAGTTACATTATCTAAAATTATCTCGTTGTACTCAGTGAGTAATTTTCCAACTTCTGTAGGAATGTCACTGTTGGAAATAATTGTTTAATTGTGTATTGTCCTTGATGTTACACAAATGTCATATCAGTCATTAGAAAGAGTCTACCGAGCTCAGACGGTAAGAGAAGCTATTTACAGAGTCTACCCAGCGCCCCAGAATACTATACCGAGAAGTTAGTTACTACCGAGCTCACTCGGTCAACAAAGGAAATTCAGTCTTTACCGAGTTCAGTCTGTCATCAAAGAAAATGTGAAGGAAAGTCAGTGCTTACCGAGTTCAGTCGGTTACCGAAGGATTTTCGCAAAATCTGCAGTGTTCACCGAGCATCAGTTGGTCAACACTGGAATATCATTTCTGGACAGCGTCGGCCTGCGAAGGATATTATTTGTAAATGTTTATTCAGCCGACCAATGTAATATTTATTAATTAAAACTTGTATTTGGGCCAACTTGATAACTTGAAGGGTATATATGAAAGATCAAGTTGCGAATTCAAAGAGAGTGTAGAGTGAGAAGTGTGAAAATGAGAAGCAGAAGGAATGTGCGAATTCTGATAAAGGATTAGAGATATCCTTGAGGTGCTGCAAAGATATATTTGATTAGTAAGGATCTATTGGCACAAAACAGAGATCTGTATCAGCAAGATAAGTTGTATTTAATTCAGATCACTTCATTGTTACTTTCTAACCATTGTAGCAGTGATACCGAAATCTCTTAACAAAGTTGGTCTAACAACCATTTCATAAATCCTCTAACAAGGTGACAATTCAGTTGAATTTCTCTAAAGACCTCTCACAAGGCCACTCCTAGCAGGGTGATTAAATCCTTTAACAGGGTCACACCTAACAGTGTGTTTTGTAACCTTTAACAGGGTTGGCTCCTAATAGGGCTCACTTCAGAAGAGTGAAAATCAGTAACTAGTTGCATTGGTGGTTTTCCCAAATCGGGTTTCCACGTTATATTTGGTATCACTTGTGTTTATGCTATTTGATTTATGCATGAATGTTTAATGAACAATAATAAGTTAATATACAGAGTAACAACAGTATATATTAAAGACATCTAAGGGACTTGTGGTTTTATTTTTGTGGTAACTGATTCACCCCTCCCCTCTCAGTTACTCCATCTATATTTCCAACAATTGGTATTAGAGCTTTTGGTGCTTGCAGGAAGGATTTCAAGGATCTAAGCTAAAGACATCCTGATGTCTTACAAGAGGGAAATTCCAAGGCTAAACAGAAATAACTTTTCAGCATGGCAAGGTCTCATGAGACTC
>MU225820.1:4081266-4096979 GCA_018584345.1 Thuja plicata | reverse complement strand
TCATAAAGGGTCATAAGGGATCCTGGGACACAACAGCTGAGAAACATAAATGTAGGCATCATGGTCACAATTGTTTGGAGACACAACATAATTCAGTGGTATACCACTCAATTATGTTGTGTCTCCATTAAATAATTGTGACCATGATATCTAATTTTATGTTTCTCAGCTGTTGTGATATCTACATTTATGTTTCCCAGCTATCGTGTTTATGTGCATGTTCTTTATGTGTTTGGCTTCTCTCCCTCACATCAAAAATAATATTTTCCCACTTTGAATCAAGAATGCATGTGTAGCTGTGTAGAATATATAGTGTTAGAAGGCCCCAAATGGGAATAAATTCAATGTACAATTATGGTCTTGAATAGATAAAGTAGAATTAGAATTTGAGCAAGGCTGGGAAAAGTTTGTGCATAATTATGAACTTTTTTTGAAATTCTAGTTTCAGTTTATCTTTACAAGACCATAATTGTACCATTGAATTTCTACCTAGCTGGGCCTTCTAACACAATATGTTCTCCTAGTTTTTTATGTTGTGTCTCCAAAGAATTGTGAGCATGATGCCTACATTTGTGTTTCTCAGCTATCTATGGTAGAGTCCCAAGACAATGTCTCTATTGGCTGCCACCCAATTAGGTGAACAAGGATGAGAACCTAATTAGATTCTACCTACAAATAAGTTAAAAACAAGAGTAACTATAATAATTTTATTATTACAACATCGAGACATAAACATCAGTCATTATCAAATAAGTTGCATATTAAATGATAAAGAAAGGTAATTTTCTTAATCACGTCACTAATTTGTGCATTCTAAATATTGGTGTCTTTCAAGTGATTTGATTCTATTCATGCCCACTACTAGAAATGAGAACAGTCTTAACTAATGAGGTTGCTTAAGCATATAGATATTAAATACACTTTTTTAGAATGAAATTTCTCTTAACAAAAGATCAAATATATAAGTAGGACATATAAAACAAGGTGAATAAGAGTAGTTAGATATTCACGCTAAAACAAAAAATTCCACTAATATGAAACCCTAAGCATATTAGTGGATAAAGTGCAGATTTCAACCCAAAACAATCGTTAAAACATGCCAAACATCTGGCATAATTGTACATTTCATTCATGTCATTGATATTATTCTTCATCCATCTCATCATCAAGATCATCATTATCAACAACATCACCACCACCACTATCATCATCATCGCCATCAGCATCATCATCATCATCATCATCATCATCCTCCTCATCATCATCATTGTGATTAATAGCAGCATCATCATCGTCTTCTTCTTCATATTCTTCTTCAACTAACTCTCGACCATGATCATCATCTACATCATCATCAACTTCTTCCTCTTCCTCGGTATCTTCTTCTTCTTCCATCACATTATACTTTATTGGCCTTCCTCTTACATCTTGTCTAACAAAAAATGACCAACCCGGTTTATGTGGAACCTTCGAGTAAAATACCTGCTCACATTGGCTTGGAAGAACATAGTGCTCTTCCCCAAGTGGCTCAAACAACCTTGTCTTAATCATTGGAAACCCACTGTCATGTTCAATAATAGTTCTATCAAGATCATTTTGATTGAGACGTAGTCTATACCATTTCACGACGAAGAGAACTAACTTGAAGGAATTGAAGTCACAGTCAAGTATATCAATTAAAAATACCATAGTATAGATTTTGCAACTCTTGAGGATGTAAGTCATTTCTAGATGAAATATTGGTCACCTGGAAGACTGCACTTATCCCAGAATCACAAGTTCTCTTCGTGCCATCCAAATTTTTGATGCAAAATTTGTAACCATTGCAGAACATAGCCTTGTAGTGTTTCACCTACAATAATGTAAAACATCTATAAATTATTGCATCACGAGTTGAAAAATATACGGTTGATTAACAAATTTATAAGTACCTAGCGATCTCTTAATCCATATGCTAAATCTATTTCCTTTTGTGTAACATTGAGATCTCCGTTACGATGAGATTGTATAACTAATGAAGAGATAGATTCCCATTTTAATATATGACCATAATGTTGACATCGTTCAATTGAGACCGTCATCCAATCTTGATTGTTTGAAATAAAAAAATGTATTGCATCCCACTCTTTAGCAACTGTGCAAAAGTAAATAGATGATCAGTTACAACAGATTTATTTTGAATATTAAGAATTAATTAACTACAATAACATCTCATAATTTATTACCTTTCAGTTTCCTAAATTTATTGTTGCCCACTAAGTACTCCCCTTCAAATTTTTAATGGAGTCGAGATCCCAAATGCAATCTATATGGTATTTTGTTGCAAGATTAGGAAGATATTGAGTAACGTAAAGCATCATTTGGTATACCATATATCCTTCAACCATAGAACCCTCAGGACGTGCTCTCTGTCATACCAAACCCTTCAAAATTTCAAGTGTCTCTCAACCATCCACATTGACCTAGCATGTACAGGTCCACAAAATTCAATCTCCTCAACTTGATGTATGAGGTAGTGTTCTTGTGCATTGAAAAAGGTTTAAGGTAAACACTTTTGCATTTCACACATTAGATGAGGAATTCTTTTCTTCCAATATTTTATATCTTCTTTATGAATTTATTTAGATGACAACCACCTACAAGGGATTGAAGACACCAAAATATATAAATACAAGACTTTACAATATATTACTTATTTGATATATTGAACAAATATCACTGCTTACCTCATGTATTTTCCAAGATCATCTATCACTTGTTTGATATTATTGTCGAAGTTCTCTGGGAGCGATAGGGGTAGCAAATACTACAACAAGTATCAAATGATCATTTTATACAATGAAAATTGAATGTAGTTACATAAATATATTGTAAATACAAAAGACTATGACTTACCTTGATGAAGGTATGCCAATCATGCATTTTCATCCTTGACCCCAAATCACTCTTCTTTGATATGACATTGCTTATATTCGCAGCAAATCCTGTGGGAAATCAAATTTTACGTATGACTTATTTTATGGCATTACTTTGTTTCTCTACTAATAACCAAGGAAGAGCACTTGCATTAATCTGGTCTCCATTGCTATTTGATTCAATGATATTTTTCATTGGATGATTGGAATCATGAATGTTACTACAAATTTTGCGAAGTTTTTCTTTGTCATGCCTTCCATCCAATATTTTCCACAGTGTCTCTGTTACATTCTTTCCAATATGCATAGTATCAAACAAATGCATAATTTATAGTTGGTCATAGTAGGGAAGCCTACTAAATTCTCTGGGATAACATTTTAGTCCCTTTGGAAGCTGGTTAGTGTTGCCTTCACGACCTTCAAGATTATCAACTACATAATTAGCCAACAAAACACAATCAAAATAAAATTTTAAAACATCAACCATTAGGTGGAATGATATTACCTCAAATTCTATTATATTGCAACTACCATAAGTGAGGTGTCATTCTTTGGGGCTTTGATGTAGTCTCTTATTTCCCATTAAAAATATGTTTTTTCGTACTTTGATACTTATGATTTATGGGGAGGAAGTGCCTATACTCATCAAACCTTTGTTTGAAGACCTACAATATAATGATACAATTGGATTAAATATGTTAATTTTTAGAATTAGAATTATCGCGTACAACTAGAATTCACCATAACATACGACATAAATGTGTCAACCTTGGAGCATCAAGACTTGTCCATACAAGCATTGCATAGAATTGAAATTGTCTTTGTCCAATTGGTCTAGAGATGTCATACATAGTGAAACCATTCCATAACACCAACAAATCATCGATAAGAGGTGAAATATATACATTCACATCTTTCACTTGGTACTTACCTAGTTGAATTAACAACATCAGATAATTATTGTGGCCATTTCACTCAAAGACTTATAATTACATGTAGATAACTATAAAATAAAAAAATACCTAGAACAATCATTGCAAAGATAATGTGCTCCCTCTTTAATGACATCCATGGTGGAAGTTTATTGTTGATAACAAAAAGAGGCCACACCGAGTAAACAAATCTCATCTCTCCATACGGATTGACACCGTCTATTGCCAGAGAAAGCTTGAGATTTCAAGGTTCTTCTTTAAAGTGTGGCCACTTTTCCTCTATGTCCATAAAGGATGAACCATCTGCCATCATTCGAATAATGTCATCTCGACTACTGCCACGTGCATGGTAATCCATAAATTGTGCCAAGCTATTGCACCTGAATAATCATTTCAGACATGGAATAATAGGGATGTAACGTAGAACCTTGCGAGGCACCTTTTTTTTCATTTGATCATCTTGATATCTACTCATATGGCATTGAGGGAATTCTATTGCATTTTCATGTTCTTTAAGATAAATAATATGATCTTCAGAACAAGCATCTATTTCTTGATACTCCATTCCAATATGTTTCATACTGGCACATAATTATCGGTACGAGTGAGGGGGAACATTTGATGGTGGTAACAGAAACTAACCTATCAATCTACAACAAAAAATATAAGTTGCTACTATAAACAATCTTAATGGTACATGTTTCACCTCTTATAAACTATAATGATGTATATGACAAACCTTAGCATACGTGACATTGCTATATTGCATAAACCATTCATAAACTTCAAATTCACCAACAATAATAACGTAGAGAGAAGAGTAGATTGGGAGCCGTTGTAAAGAGCTATGTTTGCCTTCTCAAGTAGAGGTATATCATGGACGATGTCAATGTCATCCTCATCATAATCATCATCATCATCAGTAGCACTAGTAGCACCAGTACCAAATGTGTCAACGATCAATGCATTCATACCATCATCTTCAAATGTGTTTTCTGGCACATGATCGTCATCTTCCATGGGATCATGACCTTCAGCTTCAATACTCAAACCTCCATGTTCCTCTATATTCACACCCCCATGTTCCTCTGAGATGTGGTGGTCCATATCACATACTACACTAGGGAGATCAAACTATATAAAAATGATGATAATCAAACCCCCCTACAATGTGATAATCAACATGGTTCATATGATGTATATTAATTGTGAAAAAAATATAACAAACAACAATTACCAATGGATGATTATAATCAAACCCCCCTTCAATGTGACCATTCTCCCTATAATGTCTCTTTTCTTTTTTGATTTTGATTCTTCTTATCTTTAAGATGTTACAACTCTTGCATGGAAAATAACATTTGTCATCTCCTTCTCTTTGAAAGTTAGACAACAATATAGCGATTGTCTCCCTATTTTGATCGAATTCCCTTGCATTATCTGACATGATCCTTAATGTGTATATCTATAAAAAAATTGGACATGTTGTACTTAATGTTTATATCTGCACATATGGTTTTGATAGAAAATGGTCACTCTATTTTCTTGTGGTGAGAACTCTTTAGTTATGAAAAAAAATGTCAAACAAAAAATGATATGTTACGGTAGGTTTTATAAATGATATTTTACTTTGTAAATTTAACTTTAGGTTTTATAACTGTACATATATTTTCTTCGACTCCCCCACATTGTAATCATATTGACAAGTTGATATTGAATTAATGAACATTGTAAACATACATAAGTGGATGAACATAAATAATGAAGGTACCAGACATTGCCTAAAGTAATGAAGTGTTGACCCGGTGTTCTGATCCAGTATGCTCCTATATGATCCAAAACCTGCAAGGAAGGAAAATATTGTTAGAATACTTCAGGGATAACTGAGAAGGGGGGTGGGGTGATTCAGTTATCTGCAACCTTAAATCTTTATCTTATAATTATTAATACAGATTGATACAAAGTAAATGCACATACAGATAACAATTTACACAACACATCAATTTGGTTACGGGGAAACCAAATGGTAAAAACCCCGGTGGGAATTAGTACCCACAAAGAACTATATTGTTTATAGTGATCCCTGTTAAAAGATCTTCCAACACTGTTAGGAGTTGTACATTACAATGTAGTAGTATAGTGACCTGGTTAAGGGTCAGACCCTGTTAGGAGTCTTTTACAATAACCCTATTAGGGGTGGAGGAATCATTGTCCAAGGACTCACTGTCCAGGTGGTGAAGGCTACAACCTTCAGGTTATTTGATACACACTGTATCAACAAGATGAACTGCTATTTGTGACACTGCTTGTCTGATCAGTTCATTTTATGCGCCAATTCTTTAACCTCTTGTAAAGTACTATAACAATCTTATCTTCACTTTGAAAGCTTCTACTTCAATATCTATATCATAAACATATATAGATATAGCTCTGCTACTTTAACACTCTGCTCTGCTTTTCTAATCTCTGGCTTTCGCAACTCTTATTACAAATGACCTTCTATAAGTACATAGACCAAGTATGAGATCATGGGACCTGTAGGACAACTCTTCTTAACATCCTTGTTGTCTCTACTAAGTGTGCAAGCATAATTACAACCATGCAAGTACTAACTGAATAGACGCGTTGCTTCACTAAGTCAGCTTCACCAAATTAACCATAACATTGAAATATTCTTGAAACATGTTTGGTGAATTTAGATTAATATCAACAACTCATAACTCATCATGAATATACACACGCATATCCTAAAGATAAGAAAAACTCGATCAACATGTTACATACGTTGGCCTTAAACAATTATTCCTCCAGAACTGTAACTGTCAATAATAGAATTACATATCTTGACTGAATCTTCATATCTAAGTCTGTGTGTATGAACATAGCATATTAAACATATCAACAAAATGTATCTATCCACGCTAGTCTTCATGTCATCATATGGATATGTACATATAGAAGTACTGCTGTGTATTATATGTTGTCATCAATGACAAACATACAATCAGTCAACTGTTCAGAATCAAATCTCCAACAATCTCCCCGTTTGGCATTGATGGAAACATATGATAAATTTTTTTGTTCATGGTGTCTTCTTTCTTTTACAATCTTCTCAATATCATAATCAAAGATTCATCTACACTGCTATAGTTACATAGACTGTGTAGACTCCCCCAGAGTATAAGCTCCTTGTATGTGTTCCTTGTTTAGCTCTTTGTTTGTGTTCTTAGTTTTTAGTACATACTCCCCCATTGACATCAATGGAAAAGGGTGCCATAAACCATTCTACACAGGTACTACTCTAGAAGTAGAGTAGTCAACCATTCATCAGCCACACAGGACTGATGTACTTGCTATTTTTTCTAATCAGACTGAGGAGATGGAATGACTCCCAACTTCTCCCTTAGATACTCAAAAGTATCCTTTGCTAAAGGCTTCATGAAAATGTCTGATAATTGATCTTTTGTACTTACATAGTCCAATGTCACTTGTTTGCAAATTTTTCTCTTAGAAAATGATACTTGATCTCTATGTGTTTTGTCTTTGCGTGCATCACAGGGTTCTTAGACATGTTAATAGTATTGGTGTTGTCACAGTGAATAACAAAATGATAGTCAACTTGAATACCAAAGTCTTTGACCATCTACTTGATCCAAACAATTATTGTACAATTCAGTGCTGCTACAACATATTTTGCTTCTGCCTTTGACTGAGAAATACAGTTTTTCTTCTTGCTTGTCCAAGATACCAACCTTTCTCCAAGAAATACTGCTCCTCCTGAAGTGCTCTTCCTGTCATCACTACAACCTGCCCAATCTACATCAGTATACACATGAAGTTGTGTATTCTCTGATTTAGGATACCATAGACCATAATCTATAGTTCCCTTAAGATATCTGAATATCCTCTTGATTTCCATTAGGTGATTATCCTTGGTTTTAGCTGCAAATCTTCCAACAATGCCAACTGAATTAGATATGTCAGGTCTTGATTGAGTTAGATAAATAAGCTTTCCAATCATAGATTTATGCAATGTTTTATCAACTACTGTGGAGTCATCATCTTTTGAAATTTTACTTCCTGTGATCATAGGAGTGCATACTGGCTTGCAATCCTCCATCTTGAAAGTTTTCAATATTTCCTTTACATATTTTGACTAATTAATGAATATTCCTTTATCTATCTATTTTATATTTAATCCCAAAAATTATTTTATAGGACCAATCATACTCATTTCAAATTCATTCTGCATTTCTTTTGCAAATGTTATACTAAGCTTTTCATTACCTCCAAAGATAATGTCATCAACAAATATAGCAACTAATAGTAATCCATCAGGTGTTTCTCTTATGAACAAGTTGCAATCTGTTGCTCCTTTCTTGAATCCAATCTTGGTGAGATAACCATCTAGTCTCTCATACCACGCTCTTGGGGCTTGTTTAAGTCCATAAAGTGCTTTATTTAGTCTGCATACCATGTCTAGTCTATCTGAAAGGTTAAATCCTTCAGGTTGTTCTATGTAGACTTCTTCTTTTAAGTCACCATTCAAAAAAGCTGATTTAACATCCATTTGATAAACTTTAAAGTCTTTTAGTGTTGCATATGCCAAAAATAATTTTATGGCTTCCAGTCTACTCACAGGGTCAAATGTATCAGTGTAGTCTATTCCTTCTCTCTGTGCATATCCTTTACACACTAATCTTGCTTTGTTTCTTATTATTATACCTTCTTCATTCATTTTGTTTCTGAAAATCCATTTTGTTCCAATCACATTTTTATCACTTGGTCTAGGAACCAATTCCCATGTGTCATTCTTGATTATCTGATCTAGTTTTTCTTTCATTGCATTTTTCCAATCGGAATCATTACAAGCATCTTCAACACTTAAAGGTTCAATCTGTGAAAGTAAACATACCTCTTCATCCACTGTTAGATTCTTTGCTTTTGACCTGGTTAAAACACTGCTGCTCTGATCTCTAATGATATCATTTTTAGAGTGATATCTAGATGTAAACTTAGGAATCTTAGGTGTGACTTCTTCCTCTGTAATCTGTTGTTCTTCATTACTTGAATCAGGGTCATTGCATGAGACATCAATGCAATCAAACATTTCTTCAATCATAGTATCTTTAATGTTAGGTCTGGGTTCTTCTTCAATCAAAGGTGCATAATCATAGTACCTTTCTTGAATCATAAACTTCTCATCATTCTTAACATGTGTGCTTTCAATTATCTTCTTTGATATCAAATTGAAACATCTGTAAGCTTTGCTTTTTGTAGAGTAGACAAGAAAAATACCTTCATCACTTCTACCATCAAACTTGCCAATACTGTCATCTCTCTTGATGTAGCACTTGCTACCAAATATTCTGAAGTATTTTACTGTAGGTATATTACCAAACCAAAATTCATAGGGTGTCTTGTCCACGCCTGGTGTCAATTGAATTCTGTTGATAGTATACACTACTGTGTTTACTGCATCTCTCCAATATGTGTGTGCCACTTTGCCTTCAATCATCATGGTGCATGTTGTATCTAGTATAATTCTATTCCTCCTTTCTACAATTCCATTTTGCTGAGGTGTTCTAGGGGCACTCAACTATCTTTTTATTCCATGTTCTTCATAGTAGTCATAAAAATGGTCAGAGGTGAATTCTCCTCTATCTGATCTTAAACATTTCAGTTTTAGTCCAGATTCATTCTCAAGCTTAGCTTTGAATATTCTTAATTTCTCAAAGGCTTCTGAATTTTCTTTTAAGAATGCAACCCACATCATCCTGGAAAAATCATCAACAAACAAAGTAAAGTTCCTTTCACCATAGTATGATCTTGTTTGAGTAGGACCGCATAAATCTGTATGCACTAAGTTTAACTTGTTTTCAGCTGAGGTCTTCTTGCTTCTGAATGAACTCCTTACATGTTTACCCATAACACATTCCCTGCAAATTGTGTCAACTGGTCTTGCAATGCTTGGTATGTCTCTAACTACTTTGACATTACTGATCTTTACTATATTGTCAAAATTGATATGACATAGTCTCTTGTTGCATAACCAACTGTCATATACTTTTGCAATAAAACAACTTACATCTGAATTGAACTGAAAAACATTACCTTTTGTTTTAGAGCCTGATGTAATCATGTCTCCATTATTTTTTCTAATAATGCACTTGTTGTCTTTGAACTCAAGATGATAACCTTTATCAAGTAGCTGTCCAACACTTAGTAGATTATGGTGCAAACCATCAACATATAGAACATCATTTATTTTTTTCTTTCCATCCAAGGTGATGGATCCTCTGCCTATGATAGGTTTAGGAGTGTTATCTCCAAATCTAACCATACCACCTTTGTATTTTTCTAGATGAACGAATCTGTCTTTGTCACCTGTCATGCGGTGTGAGCATCCACTATCAATGATCCATTCAATTCTGACATCTGCTTTGGAAATTAAGGCTAATTCTTGTTCTTCTTGTTTATCTGTAATGTCCATTTCTTCAAGCAACCTTTCCATGTATTTAAGGGCAACGAATCCAATTTCATCTTCTCCTAAATCTTCATCAGTTACACCTTCTTTAGCATGGTAACATTCCTTCCTATACTTAGGTTTGTAATTAGATCTGAACTTCTTGACTATTGTGGGACACTTAGATGCAAAGTGACCAATCTTATTACATGAAAAACACTTGAATGGAAGTTGTCCTTCATACTTTCCTTTTCCTTTCTTTTCTCTCTTAGCAATCATGGAAATTATCTCTTCTAGTTCATCAATTTCTTCATTCTCATTATGACTAGAGATGCGTGAGGATTTCTTACCGTGGATTGAAGCTTTGAAGGCTGTTTTATTCTTAGGTTCATTCTTCGATCTTGATATCTCAAATGCAGATATTTTGCTGATCAAATTCTCTCTCTTGAAGTCTTGTGAGAATTGCATAGTTTCTTCTAGAATACTGATCTTGTTTTAATAGTCTGATGTCAAAGTAGTTAATAACTTATCCATTATATCTTCTTCTGATATTTCACCACCATTGTTCCTGATTCCGGATACTGCTTCATTTATCCTCTGATTGTAAGCTCTAATGTTTTCTTTTGGTAACATCTCAAGACTTTTGTATTTCTTCTTCCATGTCTTCCTACGTGCATTCTTTGCTTGAACATCTCCTTCAAACATGTCTTCTAAATACTTCCATATGATATATGCTTTGTCAATTTTCTTGATTTCGAAAAATTCACTATCAGATAAGGTGCTGATTAGGGATTCTTTCGCAATTGCATTATTGGTAAATGTTTCCTTCTATCTTCTAGTAGCAACATCCTTTGCAAGGTCTTTCAGAGATGGAATTACAACTTCTTGTGTAGAAATCTCAAACATCTCAAATCCAATGCACTGTAGAGGTGTTATCATTTTGTTCTTCCAATCCAGATAGTTCTCTCCATCAAACTTAGGGCTCTCTTTTCTGAAGTATGCCATCTGATCTACCTTAAGCTGTTAGGCTTTCTCTCCAAGGCACTTAGCTCTGATACCAATTGTTAGAATACTTCAGAGATAATTGAGAGGGGGGAGGGGTGAATCAGTTATCTACAACTTTAAATCTTTATCTTATGCCTATTAATATAGATTGATACAAATTAAATGCACATACAGATAACACTTTACACAACACATCAATTTGGTTATGGGGAAACCAAATGGTAAAAACCCCAGTGGGAATTAGTACCCATAAAGAACTATACTATTTATAGTGATCCATGTTAAAAGATCTTCCAACCCTATTAGGAGTTGTACATTACAATGCAGTAGTATAGTGACCTGGTTAAGGGTTGGACCCTGTTAGGAGTCTTTTACAATAACCCTATTAGGGGTGGAGGACTCACTATCCAGGTGGTGAAGGATACAACCTTTAGGTTATTTGATACACACTGTATCAACAAGATGAACTGTTGTTTGTGACACTACTTGTCTGATTAGTTCCTTTTATGCAACGATGCTTTAACCTCTTGTAAAGTACTATAACAATCTTATCTTCAATTTGAAAGCTTCTACTTCAATATCTATATCATCAACATATGATAGATATAGCTCTGCTGATTTAACACTCTACTCTGCTTTTCTAATCTCTGGCTGTCGCAACTCTTCTTATTACAAATGACCTTCTATAAGTACATAGACCAATTATGAGATCATGGGACCTATAGGACAACTCTTCTTAAAATCCTTGTCAGCTCTACTAAGTGCACAAGCATAATTAAAACCATGCAAGTACTAACTGAATAGACGCGTTGCTTCACTAAGTCAGCTTCACCAAATTAACCATAACATTGAAATATTCTTGAAACACGTTTGGTGCATTTAGATTAATATCAACAACTCATAACTCATCATGAATATACACACGCATATCCTGAAGATAGGTGCAACTTGATCAACACGTTACATACGTCGGCCTTAAACATTTATTCCTCAAGAACTGTAACCATCAATAACATAATTACATATCTTGACTGAATATTCATATCTGAGTCTATGTGTGTGAGCATAGCATAGTAAACATGTCAAAAACATGTATCTATCCATTCTGGTCTTTATGTCATCATATGGATAAGTACATACAGAAGTACTGCTATGCATTATATGTTGTCACCAATGACAAACATACAATCAGTTAACTGTTCAGAATCAAATCTCCAACAATCTCCCCCTTTGGCATTGATGGCAACATATGATAAATAAACTTCTATTCAGGGTGTCTTCTTTCTTTTACAATCTTCTCAATATCCTCATCAAAGATTCATCTACACTACTGTAGTTACACAGACTGTGTATACTCCCCCAGAGTATAAGCTCCTTGTATGTGTTCCTTGTTTAGCTCTTTGTTTGTGTTCTTTGTTTTTAGTACATACTCCCCCATTGACATCAATGGAAAAGGGTGCCATGTAAACCATTCTGCATAGGTACTACTCCAGAAGTAGAGTAGTCAACCATTCATCAGTCACAGAGGACTAATGTATTTGCTATTTTTTCTAATTAGACTTAGGAGAGGGAATGACTCCCAAATTCTCCCTTAGATACTCAAAAGTATCCTTTGCTAAAGGATTCATGAAAATGTCTGCTAACTGATCTTTTGTGCTTACATAGTCTAATGTCACATCATTGTCTACAACTTTTTCTCTCAGAAAATGATACTTGATCTCTATGTTTTTTGTCTTTGCATGCATCACATGGTTCTTAGACATGTTAATAGTACTAGTGTTGTCACAGTGAATAACAATAGGATAGTCAACTTGAATACCAAAGTCTTTAACCATCTGCTTGATCCAAAATTTTTTTGTAAAATTTAGTGCTGTTGCAACATATTCTACTTCTTCCGTTGACTGAGAAATACAGTTTTGCTTCTTTCTTGTCCAAGATACCAACCTTTCTCCAAGAAATACTGCTCCTCCTGAAGTGCTCTTCCTATCATCAATACAACCTGCAAAATCTGCATCAGTATACACATGAATTTGTGTATTCTCTGATTTAGGATACCATAAATCATAGTCTATAGTTCCCTTAAGATATCTGAATATCCTCTTGATTCCCATTAGGTGATTATGCTTGGGTTCAGCTGCAAATCTTCCAACAATGCCAACTACATTAGATATGTCAAGTCTTGATTGAGTTAGATAAATAAGATTTCCAATCATAGATGTATACAATGTTTTATCAACTACTGTGGAGTCATCATCTTTTGAAAGTTTACTTCCTGTGATCATAGGAGTGCATACTAGCTTGCAATCCTCCATCTTGAAATTTTTCAATATTTCCTTTACATATTTTGACTGATTAATGAATATTCCTTTATCTGTCTATTTTACATTTAATCCCAAAAAGTATTTTATAGGACCAATCATACTCATTTCAAATTCATTCTTCATTTCTTTTGCAAATGTTATACTAAGCTTGTCATTACCTCCAAAGATAATGTCACCAAAAAATATAGCAACTAATAGTAATCCATCAGGTGTTTCTCTTATGAACAAGTTGCAATCTGCTGCTCCTTTCTTGAATCCAATCTTGGTGAGATAACCATCTAGTCTCTCATACAACGCTCTTAGGGCCTATTTAAGTCCATAAAGTGCTTTATTTAGTCTGTATACCATGTCTGGTCTATCTGAAAGGTTAAATCCTTCATGCTGTTCTATGTAGACTTCTTTTAAGTCACAATTCAAAAAGGCTGATTTAACATCCATTTGATAAACTTCAAAGTCTTTTAGTGTTGCATATGCCAATTTTTTTTTTATGGATTCCAGTCTGCTCATAGGGTAAAATGTATTAGTGTAGTCTATTCCTTCTCTCTGTGCATATCCTTTACACACTAATCTTGCTTTGTTTCTTATTACTATACCTTCTTCATTCATTTTGTTTCTAAAACTCAATTTTGTTCCAATCACATTTTTATCACTTGGTCTAGGAACCAATTCCCATGTGTCATTCTTGATTATCTAATCTAGTTCTTCTTTCATTGCATTTTTCCAATCAGAATCATTACAAGCATCTTCAACACTTAAAGTTTCAATCTGTGAAAGTAAACATACCTCTTCATCCACTGTTAGATTCTTTGCTTTTGATCTGGTTAAAACACTGCTGCTCTGATCTCTAATGATATCATTTTTAGAGTGGTATCTGGATGTAAACTTAGGAACCTTAGGTGTGACTTCTTCCTCTATAATCTATTGTTCTTAATTACTTGAATCAAGGTCATTGTATGAGACATCAATGCAATCAAACATTTCTTCACTCATAGTATCTTTACTTTTAGGTCTGGGTTCTTCTTCAATCAAAGGTGCATAATCATAGTACCTTTCTTGAATCATAAAATTCTCATCAATCTTAACATATGTGCTTTCAATTATCTTCTTTGATCTCAAATTGAAACATCTGTAAGCTTTGCTTTTTGTAGAGTATCCAAGAAAAATACCTTCATCACTTCTAGCATCAAACTTGCCAATACTGTCATCTCTCTTGATGTAGCACTTGCTGCCAAATATTTTGAAGTATTTTACTGTAGGTACATTACCAAACCATTGTTCATAGGGTGTCTTATCCACACCTAGTCTCAATTGAGTTCTGTTGATAGTATACACTGCTGTGTTCACTGCATCTCTCCAATATGTGTAATGTTCACCTACAATAATGCAAAACATCTATAAATTATTGCATCAGGAGTTGAAAAACATACGGTTGATTAAGAAATTTATAAGTACCAGGCAATCTCTTAATCCATATGCTAAATCTATTTCCTTTTGTGTGACATTGAGATCTCCATTACAATGAGATTGTATAACTAATGAAGATACAGATTCCCATTTTAATCTATGACCATAATGTTGACATCGTTCAATTGAGACCGTCATCCAATCTTGATTGTTTGCAATAAACAAATGTATTGCATCCCACTCTTTAGCAATTGTACAAAAGTAAATAGATGATCAATTACAATAGATTTATTTTGAATATTAAGAATTAATTAACTACAATAACATCTCATAATTTATTACCTTTCAGTTTCCTAAATTTACCGTTACCCATTAAGTACTCCCCTTCAAATTTTTAATGGAGTCGAGATCCCAAATGCAATCTATATGGGATTTTGCTGCAAGATTAGGAATATATTGAGTAATGTAAAGAATCATCTGGTATACCATATATCCTTCAACCATAGACCCCTCAGGACATGCTCTCTGTCATACCAAACTCTTAAAAATTTCAAGTGTCTCTCAACCATCCACATTGACCTAGCATGTACAGGTCCACATAATTCAATCTCCTCAACTTGGTGTATGAGGTAGTGTTCTTGTGCATTGAAAAAGGTTGAAGGTAAACACT
>MU225820.1:4061747-4081216 GCA_018584345.1 Thuja plicata | reverse complement strand
AGTGTTCTTGTGCATTGAAAAAGGTTGAAGGTAAACACTTTTGCATTTCACACATTAGACGAGGAATTCTTTTCTTCCAATATTTTATATCTTCTTTATGAATTTCTTTAGATGACAACCACCTACAAGGGATTAAAGACACAAAAATATATAAATACAAGAATTTACAATATATTACTTATTTGATATTATTGTTTGATATATTGAACAAATATCACTGTTTACCTCATGTATTTTCCAAGATCATCTATCACTTGTTTGATATTATTGTCGAATTTCTCTAGGAGTGATAGGGGTAGCAAATACTACAACAAGTGTCAATTGATCATTTTATACAATGAAAATTGAATGCAGTTACATAAATATATTGTAAATACAAAATACTATGACTTACCTTGATGAAGGTATGCCAATCATGCATTTTCATCCTTGACCCCAAATCACTCTTCTTTGATATGACATTGCTTATATTTGCAGAAAATCCTGTGGGAAATCAAATTTTGTGTATGACTTATTTTATGGCATTACTTTGTTTCTCTGCTAATAACCAAGGAAGAGCACTTGCATTAATCTGGTCTCCATTGCTATTTGATTCAATGATATTTTTCATTGGATGATTGGAATCATGAATGTTACTACAAATTTTGCCAAGTTTTTCTTTGTCACGCCTTCCATCCAATATTTTCCACAGTGTCTCTATTACATTCTTTCCAATATGCACAGTATCAAACAAATGCACAATTTATAGTTGTTCATAGTAGGGAAGCCTACTAAATTCTTTTGGATAACATTTTAGTCCCTTTGGAAGCTGGTCAGCGTTGCCTTCACGACCTTCAAGATCATCAACTACATAATTAGCCAACAAAACACAATACAAATATATAATTTTAAAACATCAACCATTAGGTGGAATGATATTACCTTGAATTCTATTATATTCCAACTGCCATAAGTGAGGTGTCACTCTTTGGGGATTTTATGTAGTCTCTTCTTTCCCATTGAAAATATGTTTTTCCGTACTTTGATACTTATGATTTCTGGGGAGGAAGTGCCTATACTCATCAAACACATGCTTTCTTAAAATTTTGGAATGATGAGATTTCATCTTTGGACCACACATTGGACATGAAAATTTTCCCTTTGTTTGAAGACCTACAAGATAACGATACAATTGGATTAAATCAAAGGTGCATAATCATAGTACCTTTCTTGAATCATAAACTTCTCATCAATCTTAACATGTGTGCTTTCAATTATCTTCTTTGATCTCAAATTGAAACATCTGTAATATTTGCTTTTAGTAGAGTAGCCAAGAAAAATACCTTCATCACTTCTAGCATCAAACTTGCCAATACTGTCATCTCTCTTGATGTAGCACTTGCTGCCAAATATTTTGAAGTATTTTACTATAGGTACATTACCAAACCATTGTTCATAGGGTGTCTTATCCACACCTGGTCTCAATTGAGTTCTGTTGATAGTATACACTGCTGTGTTCACCGCATCTCTCCAATATGTGTAATGTTCACCTACAATAATGCAAAACATCTATAAATTATTGCATCAGGAGTTGAAAAACATATGGTTGATTAAGAAATTTATAAGTACCTGGCGATCTCTTAATCCATATGCTAAATCTATTTCCTTTTGTGTGACATTGAGATCTCCATTACAATGAGATTGTATAACTAATGAAGACACATATTCCCATTTTAATCTATGACCATAATGTTGACATCGTTCAATTGAGACCGTCATCCAATCTTGATTGTTTGCAATAAACAAATGTATTGCATCCCACTCTTTAGCAATTGTACAAAAGTAAATAGATGATCAGTTACAATAGATTTATTTTGAATATTAAGAATTAATTAACTATAATAGCATCTCATAATTTATTACCTTTCAGTTTCCTAAATTTATCGTTGCCCACTAAGTACTCCCCTTCAAATTTTTAATGGAGTCGAGATCCCAAATGCAATCTATATGGGATTTCATTGCAAAATTAGGAAGATATTGAGTAACGTAAAGCATCATCTAGTATACCATATATCCTTCAACCATAGAACCCTCAGGACATGCTCTCTGTCATACCAAACTCTTCAAAATTTTAAGTGTCTCTCAACCATCCACATTGACCTAGCATGTACAGGTCCACATAATTCAATCTCCTCAACTTGGTGTATGAGGTAGTGTTCTTGTGCATTGAAAGAGGTTGAAGGTAAATACTTTTGCATTTCACACATTAGATGAGGAATTCTTTTCTTCCAATATTTTATATCTTCTTTATGAATTTATTTAGATGACAACCACCTACAAGGGATTAAAGACACAAAAATATATAAATACAAGACTTTACAATATATTACTTGTTTAATATTATTGTTTGATATATTGAACAAATATCACTGTTTACCTCATGTATTTTCCAAGATCATCTATCACTTGTTTGATATTATTGTCGAATTTCTCTAGGAGCGATAGGGGTATAAAATACTACAACAAGTGTCAATTGATCATTTTATACAATGAAAATTGAATGCAGTTACATAAATATATTGTAAATATAAAATACTATGACTTACCTTGATGAAGGTATGCCAATCATGCATTTTGATGCTTGACCCCAAATCACTCTTCTTTGATATGACATTGCTTATATTCACAGCAAATCTTGTGGGAAATCAAATTTTGTGTATGACTTATTTTATGGCATTACTTTGTTGCTCTGCTAATAACCAAGGAAGAGCACTTGCATTAATCTGGTCTCCATTGCTATTTGATTCAATGATATTTTTCATTGGATGATTGGAATCATGAATGTTACTACAAATTTTGCCAAGTTTTTCTTTGTCACGCCTTCCATCCAATATTTTCCATAGTTTCTCTATTACATTCTTTCCAATATGCACAGTATCAAACAAATGTACAATTTATAGTTGTTCATAGTAGGGAAGCCTACTAAATTCTTTTGGATAACATTTTAGTCCCTTTGGAAGCTGGTCAGCGTTGCCTTCGCGACCTTCAAGATCATCAACTACATAATTAGCCAACAAAACACAATACAAATATATAATTTCAAAACATCAACCATTAGGTGGAATGATATTACCTCGAATTCTATTATATTCCAACTTCCATAAGTGAGGTGTCACTCTTTGGGGCTTTGATGTAGTCTCTTCTTTCCCATTGAAAATATGTTTTTCCGTACTTTGATACTTATGATTTTTGGGGAGGAAGTGCCTATACTCATCAAACACCTGCTTTCTCAAACTTTTGGAATGATGAGATTTCATCTTTGGACCACACATTGGACATGAAAATTTTCCATTTGTTTGAAGACCTACAAGATAACGATACAATTGGATTAAATATGTTAATTTTTAGAATTAGAATTATCGCGTACAACAAGAATTCACCATAACATATGACAGAAATGTGTGAACCCTGGAGCATCAAGAATTGTCCATACTCATCGATAAGAGGTGTAATATATACATTCATATCTTTCACTTGGTACTTACCTAGTTGAATTAACAACATCAGATAATTATTGCGGCCATTTCACTCAAAGACTTATAATTACATGTAGATAACTATAAAATAATAAAATACCTAGAACAATCATTGCAAAGATAATGTGCTCCCTCTTTATTGACATCCATGGTGGAAGTTTATTATTGATAACATAAAGAGGCCACACCGAGTAAACAAATCTCATCTCTCCATACGGATTGACACGATCTGCTGCCAGAGAAAGCTTGAGATTTCAAGGTTCTTATTTAAAGTGTGGTAACTTTTCCTCTATGTGCATAAATGATGAACCATCTACCATCATTTAAATAATGTCATCTTGACTCCTGCCACGTGCATGGTAATCCATAAATTGTACCAAGCTATTGCACCTGAATAATCATTTCAGACGTGGAATAATGGGGATGTAACGTAGAACCTTGCGAGGCACCTTTTTTTTCATTTGATCATTTCGATATCTGCTCGTATGGCATTGAGGGCATTCTGTTGCATTTTCATGTTCTTTATGATAAATAATATGACCTTCAGAACAAGCATCTATTTATTGATACTCCATTCCAATATGTTTCATAGTGGCACATAATTATTGGTACGAGTGAGGGAGAACATTTGATGGTGGTAACAGAAACTAACCTATCAATCTACAACAAAAAATATAAGTCGCTACTATAAACAATCTTAATGGTACATGTTTCACCTCTTATAAACTATAATGATGTATATGACAAACCTTAGCATACGTGACATTGCTATATTGGATAAACCATTCATAACCTTCAAATTCACCAACAACAATAATGCAGAGAGAAGAGTAGATTGGGAGCCTTTGTAAAGAGCTGTGTTCACCTTCTCAAGTAGAGGTATATCATGGATGATTTCAATGTCATCCTCATCATACTCATCATCATCATCAGCAGCACCAGTAGCACCAGTACCAAATGTGTCAACAATCAATGCATTCATACCATCATCTTCAAATGTGTTTTCTGGCACATGATCATCATCTTCCATGGGATCATGACCTTCAACTTCAATACTCAAACCTCCATGTTCCTCTATATTCACACCCCCATGTTCCTCTGAGATGTGGTGGTCCATATCACATACTACACTGGGGAGATCAAACTATATAAAAATGATGATAATCAAACCCCCCTTCAATGTGATAATCAAACCTCCTTCCATGGTTCATATGACATATATTAATTGTGAAAACAATATAACAAACAACAATTACCAATGGATGATTATAATCAAACCCCCCATCAATGTGACCATTCTCCCTACAATGTCTCTTTTCTATTTTGATTTTGATTCTTCTTATCTTTAAGATGTTACAACTCTTGCATGGAAAATAACATTTGTCATCACCTTCTCTTTGAAAGTTAGACAACAATATTGTGATTGTCTCCCTATTTTGATCGAATTCCCTTGCATTATCTGACATGCTCCTTAATGTGTATATCTGCAAAAAAATTGGATATGTTGTACTTAATGTTTATATCTGCACATATGGTTTTGATAGCTAATGGTCACTCTATTTTCTTGTGGTGAGAACTCTTTAGTTGTGACAAAAAATGTCAAACAAAAAATGATATGTTATGGTAGGTTTTATAAATGATATTTTACTTTATAAATTTAACTTTAGGTTTTATAATTGTACATATATTTTCTTTGACTCCCCCACATTGTAATCATATTGAAAAGTTGATATCGAATTAATGAATATTGTAAACATACATAAGTGGATGAACATAAATAATGAAGGTACCAGACATTGCCTGAAGTAATGAAGTGTTGACCCGGTGTTCTGATCCAGTATGCTCCTGTATGATCCAAAACCTACAAGGAAGGAAAAGATGGGGTTAGATCGAAAGGATCTAAGCAATGCATGGCACCCTATTACTGATCCTCATCTATAATCATTTACGTCTTTGCATTTTGAATGCTTTATGACCTACGAGCTTTGAGGTTCATGTCTATGCAGTGCAATATTTGCATCTTAGTTAACAAAATATGTTGTTAACAAATTTTGTTAACAACGTGTGCCTTTTGTGTTTGTTACCTTAGAAATCCCCGAATTGACAAATGTTACCTTAAAAATGGAACCCCTGGTTTTAATTCTCAAATAATTATTGATGTTTCTTGAATGATGTCATCGCATGCCTTCATTGTGGAGGAACATATTATGGTTGATCATGATTTTTAAATCTTAAAGTCAGAATTCCTTGATTGGAAATATATTTTTATTGAATTGTCAATTGGACTGCTTGGAATTGATTGGTAGATTATATAAGTTTGAAATGGTCAAGAGAGGGAGATGTATATATGCAACTTACATATTTTTAAACTTAATTTTTGGGGAATGCTAAAATTGGGGAGAAATTTCTTGCTACTAGCAAAGTTGACTGTTATAATTTATAAATTGGACTCAAACTACATAGACAAAGGTGCTGGGTATTCTAGTCCATTGGGAGAAGGGATTCCTCCATCCCAATATTGTCCCACAAAAAAGGTCACGACTAGTTTGTGCAGGAGAACCAAAGTCAAAGGCAAGAGCCATGGAGTGCACCAGGGTCTATAGAGCCTTGGAGAGTTGAAAATAATCTAGTGGTTAAGAGTAACCTAAAGATGGTGATAAAAAATACAAGCAATAGGTAAGAGTAACCAGAGAGATGAATATAATTAGTTAAGGTCTTAATGTGCTAACTTACTAAAGATTCATAATATTAAATTCCTATTAGAGTGTTGAAGCTATAGTGCCCATTTTATTTCCATTAATAAATGGAACATATGTGGTTTTTGTCATAATTTTTTAAGAGTTATTCATTTATTTGCAGGCAGTCTATGTTGGAAACACTGAGAGGGGGGGGGGAGGGTGAATCAGTGTTTAGCTAATTATTCAATTTCAAAAAAT
Source organism: Thuja plicata (assembly GCA_018584345.1). Lineage (NCBI taxonomy): Eukaryota > Viridiplantae > Streptophyta > Pinopsida > Cupressales > Cupressaceae > Thuja > Thuja plicata. The sequence continues at coordinate 4,074,765 of MU225820.1, read as the reverse complement.
TTAAACATAAATCAATTATATATCACTTGAAGCTTAACACAAGATCACATAACACATAATATGATTATGGGGAAACCTTGATTAGAGGAAAACCATGGTGGGAATTAGTACCCACAAATATTGCACTAGTATAATGAACCTGTTAAAGTTTCTTTGCCCTGTTAGGAGCAGTCTTTACAATGCAAGTACAATGACCTAGTTAAAGGCCTGACCCTGTTAGGAGGCTTTTACAAACAACCCTGTTAGGGGTGAGGAATCACTATCCAAGAGCTCATTGCTCAATGAGAAAGAAGGCTACAACCTCCTGAGAATAGATATGCACTATATCCAAAAGTGAACTATTGTATATGACACAGATGTCTGATCAGTTCTAGTTATGTGCTTATGCTCTTATCTTCTTTAAGTTCTCTATCTCATGTTGACATCTTTACACTGCTCTGCTCTGCTTATTTCTTCGACACTTCAAATATATATTTTCATTACATATATATGTTTATGCCTGAATAGACGTGACCCAAAACAAGACCATAGTCGGCCCAAAAACATAATACACAATGCTTCCAAACAAATTGGCTTAAGTGTGTTTACTACAATAATAAAGACATTATTACAAACATAATATCATAGGTGCTTACCCTTTACACAACAAAATATTATACACTGATCCAAAACATAAGTCAGCGTCATGCTCTATCTTCTGAACTACAGTAGTACTATTCTTGTTGTAACTTATCCATATAGTCATTCCATACCATGTGTGTCTAGAATTAGTATGTACACATAGCATAGAACATATATGTGAATGCACATACCTTGATTCGATTGCTCTCACGTGCGCTGGTGTGCTGATCACTGCATAACTCTGTCTGCCCTGTTTTCTGTACTTAGTCATTTTTGTCTTCCAAGTTTACTTGAAAGAAAATTTATATGACATTGTTGCCATAATGAAAACACAAAATAAGTCATGTATTATCTGAGAGTCAACTTGCCAATAGTCTCCCCCTTTGTCATTAATGACAACAAAGGAATGTGACCAAGTTACTCAAAATTGACTTAACACAAAAAGAGTTGTATATCATTATATCTTTTTAACATATACATACACTACTCCCCATACTTATTATTTATATACATTACTCCCCCTTTGACATTAATGACAAAGGTGTCCAAAAAATTGTAAGTCTCTAGATACTTACTCCATGTATACATCTAGATATACAATCTGAAGAGACTTGATCTCTTTCTGCCAAAATTCCTTCATTTCATCAACTTTCTGGAGATGTGCGCATAGAGCATATGTGAGCTTCTCTATTTTTATTAGATCCATGCAGGGACCTTGATCATACGTGACAATAGTGGCATCAATCTATTTGATGTTCTCATCCAAAACTACTAAGGATGGCGCTAGTGCATTTCTCAGTTGAGTTTGCCTGATTCTTATCTTATTGATCTCGAACTTTGCCTTTTCAATCTTGTCCAACTGGCCTTGATAGATATTGTTGTAGATGTTCATGTCTTGTGTGGATGTTTCAACTGATTTTCTAACACCGTCAACCAAGATATCTGCCTCTTATATCTTTTTGATATGTTCAGAGGTGAATTTCACTCTGTCCATGCAGTTTGCTATTACATTTCTGCCTTTAGCTGCCAACTCTTTCAACATAGACTGACCAATCTTTAATGAGTTTAAAACTAAGTTACAATTCTTTATCAGTTCATCCAATCTTTCTTTTTTATACTCATCTTCTGCAATTCTAGTAGCTAAGTCTACTAGGCTTGTAAAGTGTGCTTTGAAGCTTGTTAGGATGCTGTCAACATAATCAACTGACTGAATATTAGCAATTTTCTTATCTGTAGGCACTAGATCATTCAAAAATTTTACTGTTTCCAGAAAGAGAGGGTTTCTCATAACCTATTTCTCTTTGGATTTTTCCATGGCTAGCACACTGGTCTTTATCAAATCTTCTTCTCCCCTTGCACCTAAGCTTGTTGAATCAGGGGTCAAACTTGACAACAATGAGGTTACTGGTTTGCTAGGAGTGAATATAATATTTTGATTGACATCCATGCATTAATTTTTCACTGGGATCTCCATAGAGGGTAGTTCATCCTTTTTGCCTTCATCTAGACTTGTGGTGTCTTCTGCAGGAATTTTTTCTTGCTGCAAAGAAGTGTCATCAGTGCATGCCTTCTCAATTTCTTCAGTTTTCACAAATGCTTCCTCAAACTTGTCCAATTCATTATCTGAAGCTATCATTGATATCTCAACATCATTGATTGTAATTTTTTCTTTTGAATCTTTTAATGTCACTGAGGGTGATGGAGCTTAGGTGCTCAATCCTGTGGACCTGTCATAGGTGCATTAGAAGTCTTTGGTGCTTTATCTTTTTTTGGAGGGACTGGAGTCATTTTAACTATAGGCGCCATTGATGTATACATGTGTCTATCCATAAAAACTTGTGCAAATGCTTTTTTAGTCTCTTTCCCAAATACCTCATAATCATAGTTCATTATATGAAGAGTCCTTGTCTTGGTTCTCAGATGAGGTTTTACCAAGTCTTGTAGAATTAATTTTTCTTCATGTGAACAAATAGGGAGAAGATTGTCTAATGTTTCTTTTCTAATCCTCATATCTTCCTCAATTGCCTGTCTTTTCATTAGTTCCAGTATGTTCCATAATTTATCTGGTATCACTATCTTAAGTTCTAGAAGCTAACTTTTTAAACTTGATCATGTGAGAGATGAGTATAGAATGTATTTCTATTTTTTCTATCTCTTGGTACTTGTCATAGACTTTTGCAATTGTATCTAGTCTTCCTTCATTGATAATTTTTTTCTTTAGAATGTTGAGACTAGGTCTGAATCCTAACTCAGGAGGGGATTGAGTGTTCTTTACGTTGCTCCTTGTGGTTCTTGAGGATGGATGACTTGTGGGAACTTGCTTCTTCCTTCTAGTCATCTTACTTGGTACTGATGGTGGAGATTCTTCCAAGTTAATAGTAGTTGAGGGTGCATATGTACTTTTATCAGATTTCTTCATCTTCTTCTTGGGCACATCATCAAACTTCTTTGTTTTAACTTCTATTTGTTTGAGCTCTTTTTCAATCTTAGCTTCCCTAGCTTTGTCTAGCTCTTCTTGTGTAACCCCATGAAATTTTAGGATATTAGAAGTAATCCTTGATGCCTTCCTTTTGTTGTATGTACTGTACAAGACATAATCAACTTGATTTGTCTTTTCTCTGTAAGTGCCCCCTCTAGGTTCATTGGGATCTTTAGGTGCAAATAAGAGAACTTGTGCATATCCTTCTAAGACCTGTTCTTCAACTTCATAGCCAAGTGGATGAATACATTTTGTTCTTGGTTCCACTGCCTCCATGAAAGTACAATCAGTTTCCACCATGAAACATATGGTGTCTTTGTATTTCTCAATTATCTTCTCAGGTATCTTGAACCTCTTTTGCATTTTAATCCTGAAAGTTTTGATATCCATGTCCATAGAATCCTTCACGCTACTCTCTGATGTAGCCTTGAGTGATATCTGAGTCATAGTAGGTTTACTCCTATCTAGTTAAAGATTGGCAACTTTACCTACTATGTGAAAGTAGAGATATATGATCAATGAGACAAACCTGAATATCTTGCTCTTGTCATGCTTAATAGCTCAAATGTTGTTAATCGATTGAGCATGCAATATCTCACATAGGTTATACTGAGTATTATCTTTCACCATCTTTACTGCTGCTAGGATAGTAGCTACAGATACACTATTTAGTCTACTTGTGTACTGAAATTTGTAACCTAGAATCATGGTGACTAGTTTTATGTCATCTTCCTTAATGGGATCAACTATCATACCGTTCCTATCACTCCTGGATAAGCATGCTTGCTCAAAATTTTTCTTAAAATCCTTACCAGTTGGAAGAACTAGACCATTCTTAGGAAGTCTAGTCATGTCATGGATTAGGTCTGCAGTAATGCGGATGGGAACTTCACCAATCTAGTAGAGGTCATCATGTATCCTGCTCAATAAGATTTTAATCCATTCTAGCTCGTAGAATTTGTGTGCATTAGAATACTCAAAGATAGGGTTATCAGTGAGATGTGTGTATTCATCCTTGAATGAATAGTTAGGTTTCATCATTGATGCCATGAGAGTAGCTATAATGTTATCCCCAACAATTTCCTTCTTACAGTAGATGTACGTGTGAATGTCTTCTACATGCACGACTCCTAGCGGAGTCTTATAAAATGCTCCCTCTACATAATCTAGTATGGACTTGAAGGGATTCTTTTTAAACACAAATATTTTCCTTTTAGTGATGTTGAATACAACTGGAGTCGCCATACTTACTTGTTTCTTGGATAAATAGGGTTTCACAAAATGTCAAAATGACATGACTACTAGGGTTCTATTCCAACTTATATCCATTCACTTAACCACCAAATATGTTATCTTTCAGTGCTTTGATACTTAGTGCTCATGTGCTCTCCAAATTATGTGATCTCAAATGCAAATGTGAAGATGATCAAATATTTATTGATTTTTATAAATGTTACCACATTTAATGCTTGCTACCATACACAGTTTTCACAGAGAGTTCCAAACTTTGTTCAGAATGCATTATAGACAATGCGTGCATGCATACTGCTACACATTATGATCATAAACATAAATCCAAAGGTGCATACTTGGAGGTGAGTATACCAGCCGCACAGGGGTTTAGAGCTAGAATAGCTCCCCCTAAGACCAAGAAGGTCATCTATCCAAAAGTAGAGGGTGCATCCACTATGGATGCATCTACTACCTTGCTCTCTTCATTATATTTCTTTACTTCAACCAATATTTTATCTGAGTTAGCTTTAGCTTCCACAAACTTAACTTCTCTTGATTCTTCAAACATATATTTTTTAGTATTCTCTTGTCCTTGTGTTCTTGACCTGCAAAACCTTGAGATGTGTCCAGCTTTTCCACATGAGTGACAAATGATAGGAGGTCTGATGTTTTTATTCATCATGCTTCATTTCTTAGCTGTGTGTCCATTGTAATTACATATCTGACATGTAATTTTTTGAAAGTTTCTTTGAGGTTGATTTCTCTAATTGTATTGAGTCTGATTCTTTTGGTTCAGTTGTGACTGATTTCTTTGATTTGACCTGCAATGAATAGCCCTATGACCAAACTTATTACAATAGTAATAGTAACCATTGAAGGGTGTTACATCCTTACAATCTCTTGCGAAGTGTCCATGCTTGTTACAGGCATAGCAAGTGTGATTAACTGTCTTGTGCTTATCTTTTGGTGGTTCTGCTTTAGTCTCTTCAAGAGTTTCAGTTTTCTTTTTTGCTGTAGATTTTGTTAGAGCTTTCTTTATTTCTTGTGATGAATTGATCTCAATTTGAGCTATAATATATCCCATACCAGTGGTATCACCTTTTAGTTTCTGTGCATAGAGCTATGATTGAATTAAATCAGAACTTGTGTGTAGTTTATAAATCTTGTCTTTTGCTCTTGATAGTTCAGATTCCATCTTATTCTTGATGTTTTCCAATTCCAAGATTTTCATATTAACTTGCATGAGTTCTTCATCTAACTATTTATTTTCTTTGTTCTTCTCTTCAATAGCTATTAGGCTACCAGTTAACTAATCATTCAATTCTTCTATCTTATCCTTCAAAGACATGTTCTCTTCATTCAGATTCTTGACCATTTTTCCCAAGTCATTGGTAGAGCAATCTTTCAAATCTTTCCTTAAATTTTTGATAAGCATTTGAGAGCCATCAACTTTTAGTTTACGTTCCTCATTTTCTTTCTCAGATTTGTCTAGATCTTCAAGGGCTACTTCAAGATTCTTTTTCAGATGTTTAGCTTCTTTTGAATCCATGTTCTCCTTAAGTGGTTAAAATTTTCTCTCAGAGGACCAGAGCTCTGATACCAATTGTTCGAAACACTGAGAGGGTGTTGGTTCTATTCCAGATTTTGGTTCCTTTCCCTTGGTTTTGTGGTCTTCCCTCTAAAGGTTTTCATGTTTTCATGCCTAAAATCCTAAAACCTGTGAAAATGTTCAAAGTCTTAAACCCTAGCTCTCATTCAATGTTCAAATTTGAAGAAAAACACTAAGGCATTCATTTGTTTATATTTTTCAGTTACTTTTTGTCTCACTTAAGTCATGAGCTCTATTGCAATCACTTAGTCGCACAACTTAAAATAGCATATTCCTTTTTATCCCCAACTTAGCGATTAGCCTGTGTCGTGTAGTCTCATGCAGTATAGGAATATTCCATGTTATTTCCCAGACTTCACGATTCACTCTGTGTCACATAATCACTGAATCATTTGAACAGATCCATAATATATTAGTAGGCCCACAGGTCAGTCGAGTGATCGCAAGATGTTTTCCATAGTTAAGAATTTATTAAGAGACATCGCGATTAACTTTTGTTGCATAATCGCGAAATGAGTCTAATACTAAATATAATGCAAAGCCTTTAGTCGCGTAGTCTCCAGAAAAGAGGCCGGTTAAGTTGAAACTGCCGAGACTTAGCGACTAACCTTTTACGGTTTTGGATAAAGCACAGTCGGGTTGTCACCAGATAACTTAGTTTGCAAATCAAAAGAAGACATTTGTCAGGAGGTAAGTGGATTTCAGAATGATCGCTTAAAGATATAAGTGTATTCAGTGACTACGAGACTACTTAACGGTTGCTGTAAGTCACAGGGTCTCAGAATGTTTTAAAGGTATGATAAGTTACTTGGCGATTAAGCGACAACTGTTAGATGAAATTATGAAAAGATCCTATGGTAGTCACCAAGTCTAAGAATAAAAGACCCTAAGGAGAAAATTCATCGCGACTCAGTGGATAAGGGTATGTCGCGAGGTCGCAAGATGATTTTAAGGACAGAATGCTTTGTCACGATGTCTCATCAAGTTTTTGGCATTCAATATTTCATTTGGCAATTAGGCGACTAAGGGTTGTCACGCAGTCTGGCAGAAGAGAGATAACATTGGGTGACTAAGAAATAACTGCAGAGGCTAACACTGATGGTTAGTCGCATAGTCTAAAAAAAGAACGTGGGTTAGTGATAACCACTGGCGACTTAGATTTGCTTTGTGTCGCCTGAGTGCCAAATGTTGACTCTGGTTAGTAAAAGTAAGGAAGTTGCATATTCACCATGTCTTTGGATAAATCATGGGTTAAGGATTGGGATCAGTGACAGAGAAAATGAGTGCAGTCGCCTTGTCGCCTAATGATAATTTCTATGAAAAGGCACCAGTATTAAATATGTTAGTATGAATTATTCGGCGGCCAATCAGATTTTCAGATTATGATTACTGTGTAGAAAAAGGGTAGCTGAGATGTAAGACAGAGGACCAATCCCAGGGTGACATGTTAGCTCATTTGAATTTTATAAGGTTTAGCCGAGGATTCAGTTTTACAAATTTGATTTTCCTATCACACTTAGGAAACTACGGCTAGGTTTTCAATTATGTTCACAATATGTGGAATTTAAGACAGAATTGATGTTCTGAGAATCATGAACTATGTACTTTGAATGGTTACTATAAGGAGATGATTGCTTGTTCATTTACATTCACCTTGCTTTCAGAGTTTCTAAACTTAAAGAGTTCAGTTTCCAAACAGAGTAAAATTCAAAGGTTTACAGTGTTGTCTATGATTTATACATTCATTATTCCCAGAATTGTGCGCAAGACAGTTTGTGAGTCTCTGTGATAGATTTGTTTCAATATCGGTAATGAAGAGGAGAATTCAAACACTAAAAACATGAGCAGAGAAGTGAGTGTAGCTTTGACCAGCGGTGAAAGTGAGAAGATGGAGGACGAGGCAAAGGGAAAAGTGAACTATTCAGATTAATTCCTCCGTCTCCTTCCCGGTTCGACAAAAAATAAGAAGGTTAATGCTAATGTCCTCATTGATGAATATAAAGATATTCGAGATGCTGTGACTCCAAGAACAACAGGTTTTTCTCTCTTCAACTATTTTTATAAGAATTCTGATAAGGCCATCCCAGTGTCAAACCCTTGGACCTATGGTTTAGCCAGGTTAATTGTTCCTGATGTCTTCCTGGATGTAGACTTGTTCTTAGACCTAGCCAATCACTATGATGTTTTATCTAAGACCATAAGGAGGGATGATGGCACTGCCCTATTGATACTGAACAGAAATTCATTCATGCAAGCCTTTGGCTTATATAGCACCATGTCTACCAAAATTGACATGACAAAGCAAAAATAGAGGTATACTTTGAACCCTGGGTTTTCTAGGAGCCAATTGATGAAACATATGCTAAAAGAAGTGAGAAAGTATTTAGATCCTATGTCCGAGGACAGCCCATATTATTACAAGGATCTACACTTCTATATCAGGTATGTTGCCTATGCCCTGTGCAGAGTGTTGGGGATAGATGGTGACGTAGAAAAGATTGATGCAGGGATTCTGATGATGGTGTTGGACCTACAAGAGGTCCACTCTAATACTAGTTATGATTATATTCAACACATCATAGATGAAATGCATGAGGGTTTCATTGCAACCCAGAAGAGAATGAAGAATCCAAAGGAGAAGGAGCCCAAGTTTTTACATTACTCAGTTCTTATGCATCTCCTTATGCATTTCAATTTTGACATTATGGATGTTAATAATTTAACCCCTCAGAGGTTCTACCAATCAGGACCAAAACCTATCCAATTTTGGGTGAGGGTTTGGAATTACACTTCTAGGGAGTGTGACTATTGTGCCTTTCAAAATTGGATTATGTATCCAATAGTACAGAGTTTGGGAACCAGCAGAACAAGAATCCCATTAAAAGTTATACAAATGCTTAGGCCCTATGAGTATACAGATAGCTGGCCTAGAAAGCATAACTGGGGTGACTTCTTTTTGGAAGAAAATTACACAGTCATCAGGGTATATGGGTGTATTCACCCACCTCATCTATTACCATATTATGTACCAGCAAGGGTGGCGGCAATGGAGTTTATATGGTAAGTGTTATTGACAGAAAACAAGCATTTTGCGCCACATAAGAAGGGGACATTGACCCCTAGGCAGTTTAAGATTTCTAACTTCACAATTGGCAAGGGTGCCATTGATGCAGTAGGTCAATGGTTGGAAAGATACAGGATGGGGGAAGCCCTTTATCGATACATTGACCCAGAAGGATTTATGGCAGGGGTAAGGAGATTGTATACTCCTACAATCCCCAATACAAATGTCCACTGTGAGTGTATAGAGGAAGATGCAACAAGGAATCTCTTGGATGAAGATGATATTCATACAAGAAGATTGAGGATTCAGGAATTGTTAAAACTGGAGAAGCAAATAAAGAGAAATGGGTTGGATTTTTGGGGTTGTTACCCTAATCTCCCATATTTTGATAGGATCAAAGCCATGATAGACAACTATTATGTGCTTATAGAGCAACTGGATATAGTTCTTGACAAGAAAGGTGCTCAGACACCTGTTCATTCAGAGTCAGAATACAATAGTAGTAGTGACAGTGATTATGCATGTCCTACTATGCATGCTTCATCACAGCAAGATATTGCTGAAATACAACTATTGCAGGGAGCAAAGGGTCACATTATAAATTTAACAGTTGCTACCCAACCATATGATGTAGAGGAACCTGCTGCAAAGAGGAAGAAATTAGAAATAGGTCAACCTTCAACTGAAGGGCAGAATAAGAAGAAAGATAAGGCCAAGGCCTTAGTACATGGCAATAGGTTATATGATCATAACCTAAGAAAGGAAATAAGGGAAGGTAAGAAACAATAGCCTGACTTGGATGATGAGGTTGAGATGCCCCTTAAGGCATGTATTGATGAAAGATTGATTCATCAACAAGAGTTTTTAAATGATGATAATTTTGTAAAAATTGAGGAGTTTAAAGACTTCCTGAGATGGTACAAGAAAGAACAAATAAGATGAGAGCTGACAGTTGATGAGAAGGATACCATAACTAATGAGGCATTGATGGCTCTGCAAAATTATGATCCTGAAAATGAGGATATTTCACCAGAGGATGCCAGGAAATTAGTATTAGGAAGTGGAATACTATTGGCTGAGGGTTGGGATTTAGCATTTTGCCTTCATTATTGATGAAATAAGGAAATAGCCAGATCTCAAGATGGCTAGTGAAGTCCAAATAGGTGATGTAATAAAAGGATTTGGGTATAGCCCAAAGTCTCAAGCCTTTGCAATGTGGAGCCTGTGTCAAAAAGACCAAAAACCCCAAGTGGTGAACATTCAGGAGAATATGGTGGGCAATCAGATGGTCTGGATAATGAAAAATACAGGGGATTTGGAGATATCCCAAATCATGACACATTAAGCTCACTTGAATGAAGACAAAACTAAGCAATTGTCTGAAAGGTGCAGCACATTGGTGGAAGAGACTAGTGCATTGGCAAAAGATAGAGAAATGTGCCGAGCGCAACTTTATTAGAGGGATCAGATGATAAAGAAATTGATGGAAGAATTGGAAACAAAGCCTAAGGTGATGTATGTACCACAGCCTCTGAAAATTGAAGACAAAGTGAAGTCTAAAGAGGTAGCTGAGGAAAAGGATGAGGAAGAGAAAGGAAATGCAATTGCATTAAGAGCATTGAAAGGTGTGCTGCAACATAGAATTGACATCTTAAAAGATAAAGCTGATGTTATAATCAATACTTATAACAAGTTGCAAGCTTTGCACACGGAGGTAATGGGGTATTTGGCTATCCTCAACCCCTATTTTACTAAGTGGTCTACTAGGGTGCAGTTATTTGAGACGCTAGCATCATTACAATCCCTGAGATCAGATTTGCCAAAGATAGTGACTGAAGTTGAAGATGAGATCAAAAGAGTTAATATTTCTCTCTCATTCTTTAAGGGCAAATTGAACCAAATTGAGGTAAATTTAAGCCTCTTTTCTGATGATTTTAACAAATTCATACCTTCCTTAAGAGGAGATAATGATCAAGTGAAGGCCTTAGATGCCCGGAGGGGTGAATTTGACAGCAAAATGCCTAGTAGTGAGGCATTTATTTTAGGAACTGATATTAATGTAGAAGGGTTCAATAAGATATTGGACGAAGCTTTCAAAGAAAAAACTAACATCAATAAGTTTCTAGTAGACATCAAAAATATCACTGATGCAAGATGGGACAGGAAAAAGATCCAAATGCAGAGTACTCAGGACTTCAAGTGGCCATCAGATGATGAAATGAAAGCATGGGAGGTGATGACTACACCCAAGAGGAAGAAGCCAGCAGTAGAAGAAGAAATTTTGGATGATGAGTAGGGATGACTACTTGGTACCTCACTGTTGAAGACAAAGAGGACAGTTATTGCAAAAGGAGAATGTAGGTAAATCTGAAAGCACGGTCATCCAGACTCGACATAACTGCTACCATCTACTATGTACACTATTAGATGAAGTTGCTAGATCGGGAGAAGAATAAAGAACATCTGTTTCTATCTTTTTGACTTGGTCATTCTACCGCTTCTTCTCTCTCTTTCCTTTTGTCTCTCCTATAGTTTTAGGGTTAGGTTTTCTGTGACCATCCGAAGCTTGTAGCATCCTTTTGAAAAGGATTCCAAGATGGTTGAAGACCTATATATATAGAAGAGAGTTGTATTTTAGAGGAGGATGAAATATAATGTAAAGAATCAGTCTTTCTAAATCTGTGTCTGTGTTCTTTCAAGCTTCAAAGCGTTTTCTTATGTATGAAAGAAGGATTACATCAATAAAAATACGGTGCAATTTTACTCTTCTTTATTGTTGTCTCTTTATTTCCTGTGTATGCTTTTTTATGATTAAGATTGTAAGGCAGTCTGAAGCATTTTGGTTACAAGGTGACTATCTAATTACTTGCGATTTTCTTTCATGTAAAGAACTAAGTTTTGTGAGTAGTTTTAGGAAGCATATCAGTATTTAAGGATTTGATACAGTATTTTAGAGGTAACCAGATAATTTGTAAGGAAACTTATCCTAATTTAACGTAGGTTTTAAGGCAGCTTACAGTGTTTTTTTTATGTGAAACTTCAAGTTTTTGACTCTGTAACCCAACAGATTGGCACTGATCTAGACCTGGGTCTAATAATCTATCATCATCTAAGTTTCAAAACTATTCTAAACACACTTGTTACTAAAATATATGAGCTGAACTCATTAAGGACCTATGTCAGCAGGACAGTGTCCACTTTATTGATTCTTTAGAGAATGAATTATTAGGTTAGCCCTCCTGAAAACAAAAGGAAGAAGGATGCAAATCCTTGACTCATTGGCTTATGTTCTCAAAACCATAGCCTGGCTTATAGTACTCTATTTCAAACTAGTCATTGCGATCTCTAAATTGTTCTATAAAATGTTACAGTGAGGTTTTTGGTTCATACCTAGTGAATGAAACAATCCACCAAATAAATAGACTGAGATATCAGTAATCTTTAAAAGGTAAAACCTTCCTGAGTCTGTGGAGCTCAAAAATGAAGAAGGATCTTATCCAATCCTTAGAAATTAGTCTTTCTATTTCCTAAAAGAGGTTGCAACTGAGTATACAAAGTATACTGTCATCATTAGGTAAGTGTTGCAAGAAAAAGAGCTAACAAATTGGCAACTCCGGTGGGGAAAAAGAGATTGCAAAGTCTTGTTGAAATATTCAGAAATCTCTAGTGTTTTGCAGTTTTAAAATTTTATTGCAGTTGAGTTGGCCCATCAAGGTAATCGAGATATTGGAAACCTACCAGTTTAAGCTTGTTTTAAAGCCATATTTGTGGTTACTAGTAAGGTACCCTTTTGATAAGTATACATCCCAAGTTTTTTGGGTGGCGACTCCGAAAGGAACATCTCTGTGATTAGTGCAAAAGAAAAAAATGTCTTACAGAATGAACACTAGGTCAAGAGTAAGAACTGACCCAGAGAGGGTATTACATGAAGGAATCCCATCGACCTCAAGAGTTGGAGTCTCTTGGAGGAAAAAAGGAAACCAAGTTGATATGGATGAAACTCCTTTAAAAG